>JAQGCN010000165.1:0-37330 GCA_034699725.1 Friesea truncata | reverse complement strand
GCGACGGGGGGAGGGGGTGTAAAACCGGCAATCTAGAGTCAAAGGTACCGAATTTAAAATTCGGGCTTGTTCAGCTTGAGAATATAAGCGGCAAAATTGAAAATTGATTTCAACTCTCGAAGCTCATAAATTGCACTTATCATCTCTGAATTGCATCTCTCGCGTTTGCGTTTCGAATAAATTGATACTCTTATTAGGCTCTTTCAGGATCACACCAGTGATTGAATGGGGAAAGTCAAAGATCTGCACACAAGTATTGATAAGAGTAGACGAGTAATTTATTTCTTATGAATTCTTAAATTCTAAATTTAAACAGTAGAAGCTACAAAAACCTTTGTTCAAAACTTTCATTTCTAATACTGATATCAGTTAAAATCTTCATTTCAATTGTAATAATTTCATAGAGTTTGAGGAAACACGGTGAAAGGGTGCTTTATTGGAATTATTTTAATTAATTAAAAAAATCTTTATTTTTGAAACCACATAAAAACAAAACCCAAAATTAATTTTCCAAACCACAAATTTATTTAAAATTGAGATGCTCCATTTCCTTATTATTTTCTTGAATAGTTTAAAACAGCTTAAGCGATTGGAAATGAGATAAATTGGTGTTTGACAAAATACAATCACAGAAACCTAATTACTGCTACTGCTTGCTGGTGATGGTGGTAAGATAGATCCTTTTGAATGAAATTTCTGCTTCAAAGGACAAACGGCAGGCTTCTCTTTATGAGCTACACTTAAACAATGCAAGCGTACTGCTTTTGTTTCTAGATTAATCAATCAGGCACAAGTCCCTTCCCTATGCTCCTTTCTCCTCCTTTCAAACATGCCACTTGTCTATCCTTATTTTATATTTTAACCAAAACTAGGCCTAAATCTCTAGCAACTTCAATTTCATTTCCATTAATTATAGAATGTTGAAAGGTTCTACTCAGAAGTAATCCTGCATCAGGGTAAATACAGCATAAAATTCAACGGTGCATATCTTTCTAATTGGAACCTTACAGAAAATTATCATTTTTTGTTACTTGAAAAATTAATCTAAAAACACAAGAATAAAAAATTAATATATAACAAGACATACACATTAACTTTTAGAAACACTTTTAAATTTTCTAATTTTAAATAAAAATACTTACAAAACTCAATTTTAATGCTAACCCATTGTTCTTATATTGATGGGTTTCACTCTGAAGTAGATTCTATGCTTCAAAGAAGTTATTTAGAACAGCTCAAGAAAATCTGTAATAAGGTGTGTTAAAATATTTCTTCCTACCCTCTGCTCATAATTTTCTGGTATTAGATATTTTTGTCTTTAGAAATTTGTATGCGTGACAGACGCATCTGCTGTTGAAACTCATAAGCAGAGTGAGAGATCTTCTGGGTAGTGCAGAAAGTTGAGACAAGATCAAAATCTGCACACGCTTTCTCCATCATCATTTCACCACTCCACTCATTTGAAAATTTTACCATCCTCTCTGCTTTACTATTTTTGCAAATCAAATTGACTACGTGACAGAGACGCTACTGCTGCTCTCATGATGGCCAAAAATGTTCACTAAAGTAGTGCTTTTCTGATCCTTGGGCCTTATTTCTAGGAAAAGGAATTTTAGCAGTCATGACTTTTTGCCACACATGGTCTTAGTTCAAGCATGTATTGTAATTTTGAGGAACGTGTGGATCCCAAGTCTCATGTTCGTGTCAGGTCCTTGTCTGTTTCGGACTGATATGGGGTTTCAGCTTGAGTTGGTTCAATTTTCAGGAAAATCTGAAATGGACTTCTAGAGATGAGAACCTACAGAAAAATGCTTCTTGGCTTTTCTCCACAGCAGCAGCTTTGCTAGATTGGGAGTCTGCACCATAAGGATGTTTGGTTAGAAGTTTCACTTCTTTAATATCCGTTGTCAAAAGGCATATTTTGACCATTGGTCGGTTCAATGGATTTTGAATTAGGTTCTTTGACCCGTAAATCTAAAATTTGCTTTCACTGAAACTTTCATAAGGGTTTTCACGGTGGGTAAAGAAGAGGATTTTAGATCACGAAGTTTTGGATTACAAATTGAGAAAGGGAAGCCCATACTAGAGATTAAGCAACCACATCAGTTGGAGAAAGTAAAATAGAATAAAGCCCTCAACCCTTTCTCTTTACCAACTTCAAGAATTATATTAAACCCAAACTTTTACTATCAAGTGGAGGAAACCCAAGAGACCAGGTACAAAAATTTAGAAATAACTGTGAGGATATAATAGGAATTTTAATTTGTTTTTGTGATTATTATTGGTCAAACAGTCTGTGACTAATTTATTTTAATAAAAGAATCATCAAAACATTCTTAAGTATTTTAAAAGCCTTTGATCTTTTTTGACCTTGAGTAAACTTTGATGAAAGGAATTTATTATTTTCAGAACCAAATACAACTATCATGGGAGCTCCTGAGATGTACATAAACAGAGGAAGCACTATTAACTTAACCTGTATTGTGGAGCACAGTCCGGAACCTCCTGCCAATATCATGTGGATGCATAATAACCTGGTGAGACTCAAAATTATATACTAAATTACATCCTCAAATTGATGAACCAACACAAGTTGTTTAGAAATGGATGAAAGTCAGTTCTAACTCATTGAAATAATAATTTTGCTTTTGTTGTTGTGCTTGTTAAAAAGGAAAAGAAATTAAAGGGTACTTTGCACGGAAGAATAAATTTTTAAACCACGAAAAAACACATCATTAGTAAAAATATTGCGTTCCTTTAGCTCGTTACCTAAAAGAAGTGAAAGTTGAAGGTTTGTCTACTTTACTTTAACCGTTTATATTAACAGAAGCTATAGAGAAAGCTTTCAGTATTACTGTGTATTAAGTAAGTATGGCTCATGAATTTAAATTCCCTCAAGCTAATTTCCAATGTACGCTAACATAAAAACAGAGAAGACAATTTATTTCCAAAAATACTCCCTTTTATGTTTTTATTTCGTAACTTTCCATTTCTTTAATACTAGCTCTTTAGGCAGTCACTCATAATAGTGAATAAGTAATCCATTAAAGTTAGAAATTATTTGTTTAATTTTTTTAAATTAAAAAAAAAATTATGCGGAGCAAGAGTTTTGTTGATTTTTAATAGTTTAATAATTTTTATAGTTTTTAATAATTATTATTGACCGGTTAGGACGATTGCTAGAAAACTAGGAATACTTTTTCAAAATATTTTTTCTCTAAAGCTTTACTAAAATAATTTGGTTAAAATTTTAGAAGTCCTAATTAAGAATTTTGAGAGATAGAGTGGAATCAAACTCTGGTAGAATTTCGGCGGCATCATGTCAGATAATGTACGTGGAAACCATCCATCGAAATTGAAAGTAATTAATTAAGGCAGCCATGTATATAAATTAATAACTGTACACCTAAATATAAACGGATTTTGGTGGCCCGATATTCACAAGTACATCAATTTATTCATGTTATTACTACAGAGTTTTAATGAATTTTAAATCCTATTGAACTTCCATTTACGGATTTTTGATAAAATTCTATTAAACGCTTTTGACTTAACAAACAAGATTTATAATGTATATTTTATGAAATTGATTGAAATTGAATTCTATATTGTTTTTGTTTAGGAAATAAATTATGATTCTCCTCGTGGTGGTGTTAGTGTCATCACAGAAAAGGGGGATGTGACAGTGAGTTATTTGTTAATTCAACGGGCCAAACCTGCAGATTCCGGTATGTAATTGTTTGTTTTCTTCAACCTCGTTTTTCTTAATGAAAGTAAAGTTTCTTGACTCTTTCAGTCAAGACAAAATTTAGAAAATACAAATTTTTCTTTTCTTTTCACTAATTATTTTTGGTGATACCATTTTTAGTATCCTTTCATTATTACGCACATGACTCAAATTCTTCATTTAAAATTTCTTTCTTTTATTCACAGGTCGCTACTCGTGTAGTCCTTCCAACGCCATAGCACAAGAGATTGTCGTGCATGTCCTCAATGGTAACTGTCGTTGACATACTTATTACGTAATGTGACACGTAGAACGCATAAGGGCTCCTTTCCCTCTATCAATTCAAAGGCAACTACAGAAACCTCAAATTATCCTCATTTTCACTTTCACTCTCAGCTCCTTTCTCCTCTCTTTATAAAGAGTTAACAAGCCAGAGAACTATGATAAATTTTAACTTTTGTTTCTCTTTTGCGATGTAACACGCAATCTGAATACGAGAGTTAGAACAGTTTAGTTGCTCTGTGAAAAAATTATTCGTGTATAATTTATCATCAAGATAATAATGCGGACATAATGAGGAATTAATGTAAAAATCAGATAATTTTTTCTTATGTAGAGTTCATCGAGCGCCTTTCGAAGCAAGCAATTTTGAAGACAAAAGTGGGATTATCTTGAAATGGGTTTGACCCTATAAGAATTGGAAAAGCTGGCGTATACCCCACTATGGTGGGGTTCTCGGAAATTTCACATTATTTTATTTGGCTACGCTTATAAAATTATTGAACCTATGCGGTATCCCTTTTGTTTTCGATGTTTAAATGTGAATTTTTGGGAGGATGTTTTGTGCGTGAGAAAATTTGATGCAGATGTGAAGGCGAAGGCGGTGCGGTAGTTGAAAATAGGAATGATCTTACACATAAGGTCATATTTCTTTTTTATGTGTTTTTGAATCCGCGGCTGCTGTCGCAAGCATAGCGAGCTGGTTGACTCCTCCTTAATCCCAGTTAGTAGTAGTACTGCGGTGGTATATCTTTATGGCCCTGAGTGAAAGTCTGCGACTCCGTCACATGGTTCAGTAATTAAGGGGGCAGTTGAATCCCTTTTGTCCCATTAAAGAGAATGGTGTATGATGAATGAATTGTTTATTTTGCAGTATCACTTAATTAAATTCACTTTGTAGAATTTACATAAAAAGAAAAGTCTAAAGATGATCATAAAATCTATTGAGAATTCATTGCCTGCAAAAAATTCACAGCAATTCGAATTTTAGAAGATTTTTAAATTTTAAATGCATATCTATTACTTTAAGGTGCATCAATACTTTAAGTTCTTTAAAGCGAACTGCAATAACAAATTGTCTTTCTCAATCTATATTATGTATACGAAATGTTTTATATGTAAGTAAAGGTGCAATGTGTTCTTGAAATAATTTATTTCCATGTAAATTCCTTAAAGGAGAACTGGGTTTGCATAGACAGTTGCTAATTTTCTTAAAGTTTACACAAGTGAAAGTCTATATTTTCCTAATATTTGGATTCACTCGATTTAACGCCTCCAGTTCTCATGCTTAACTTGAGCTTTACTTCATGTATTAAATAAACTTTGAATGATATGATAATATTTGCTTCTTTTTTTATAGGAGAACTTCCGGCTGCGATGCAACATGGAGGCCAATTAAAACTTGAGTATCCAATCACTGTTTTTCTTCTCAGTCTCTTCGCTCTCTTTCTCGGGACATAAAATCACAAAGATGAAAAATATCCCTTCCTACTAATTGATTTATCAATCCTTGAAATAAGTATTAAATTTTTAGGTGCTGAAATATTTCTTTCGTAAAATTCGTTGTTGTGGGTGGAAGTTTATTGAAGAAACAATGCGTTGGGTTTAAAAAAATCCTTTAAAATACTTTCCCAAGGGATGACAATAAAGATAAGCTGAAAGAAAGGAAGAGGAGGAAACCATAGGTGTAGAAAATGTTGAAGTGAAAGTGTTATTTTGTTTCTATTAAAGTTCCATATCCCAAACTAACAAGACTCTACTGCCCACTCACTATTATTGTGAAGAGACACTACTAGGAGAAAGGAGCCCCATTTCTTTCCCACTTCAGTAAATGCAACAATAATCCATCCCCTGTGGTTCTTTTCACTTCGGAACAAAATGGAAGTCTCATTGAATTGGGATTTGAACATAGGCCCACTTAAATATATGAAATGCTCAGAGGATCTTACGATCTACATTGAAGCAAATATTTAGTAAACCCATCCCTTCTTTTTTCCAAGACATCCCTATTCAATAATAATATTTTACATAATTCATTAGCAAATATTAGAGTGTGAGCCATTTGTTTAGGATATGTCTCCTTTATTATTAGAAAAAGTTTAAGATTATTATTAACGTTTAATTCATTTCATGAATAGACACAGCGTGTGACTACTACTCTTGTTGTCTGTTCCTTCTTTTCTTCATAAGTTTAAGTATATTATGGGTATAAATCTTTTATGTATGACTGAAGAAATTCAGAAAGAAAGAAAAAAACATTTATTATTTAAAAAAAACTGGATGGATATGTTTAAATTTATTGTATTATGTGCTATATATATACTGATTCTTTATAATAAAATTGAGTGTAAGAAAACTTTCTGTATTCTTAAGAATTTATTATAATTTAACATTTATTACTAAAAGTTCATTACTTTGCATTTAAAATAGTTTCCATTTAAGAGATTGCAACACTAAAATTTTATTTTATTTTTATAATCATGGGATTTGAATCCATGATTTGAAATTAATTAAACCAATTTAATTATTGACGAAGGTAAAGTAAAAGCGAAGTTTTTTTTACCTGTTTCGCCTCAAAGTTTACTCTATAAAAGGAACATCTTCTTCGTTTCCTTCCAGTCATTAACACAAAATGCTCTATTTTGTAGATTTAAACTCGGTAGATGAGAATAAGCATCAGAGGAGAAAGTTGGAGAAAGGCCAAGTCAATCTTTTTGGTGTAAAAAAACTGATGGGAGTGAGTCAAGGCGGGTTGGTGGCGGAACTAAAAATAAGAGACGCTTAATATTGTTCCAGGAGAAGCATAAATACATAATTTACATATTCCGAGATAAAGGCGTGTTCTTGCTTTGTTTGTGATACTTTCAAAATATTCCATTTAGAGTCGCTACAATTCTGTCATTATCATTTTAGATTAAAACTCTTCCCTTGTTCTTGTTTAAACTCTTGTTTTAAGAGTGTTGCTTAGAATTGTTATGATTATTATTATATTTTTGGAGGTTTAGAAATACAAAAGACAACTTTCAAATTGGAACAAGAATAAAAGCTAAAATAAAATTAAGGATCCTAAAAGATAAAACCAAAGGCATATATCCTATTAGCCTTTCTCTTTGTTAATCTCAGAGAAATATACCAATAGAGAAAGTGACAGAGACAAGACAGATGTCAGACGACACCAAAACCACACCAACAAAAGGATTTAATATAAAGCAAAATTTACATTTCTTTATTAATCGTATCATTAGAAACATAACAAAAACAGCCTACAAGATAAACATATTTTCATAAGTTTCATAATGATTGGATTGGATTGTAAGAAATAAAAATTCTATAAAAATAGAAATCTTTTAAAATTTTAAGGGCTCTACTTTTCATGTGGGCTGTAGCTAATTCGAAATGTCTAAAATAAGAATGCTGCACATTTTGTCATTGATTCCATTTTTGTTGTTTTTCTCCATTACAATTTCAAAGTAATGTTGACTCTATGAGTAAAACCGAGAAAGTAACTCCACTTTCTCCAACGCATTTCCAACTGAGTGCGTGTGTGTACTTTTTAGGGTGTAACAATGAAAGAAAAACAAGTAGGGAGCCAAAGGAATGAAATATGAACCAAGGAAAATAGAAAGAAGTTCGATTTGTCATAGTTTCTGTCCCAGGGACTTCATAAAAGCCTTCTTCACTTAAATCATTTTATCCGTCGCCACACAGAAAGCTTCCATGAGAAAGAATAGTCTCCAAAAAACTGGATGAAACATCAGAAATGGAAGCTTTCTCAGAAATGTTCAGAGAAAAATGACAAGGAATCCTAAAAACCCCTCATCATTCTCTTCGTCTTCTTTTTTGAAAGCGAGAAGAAGAAAAAATTCAGTTTCTCTTATAAAAGGGTGTTATGAGAACTTCTAACATTTTCTCAGAAACCTGCTACCTAAAAATTACTTGGAAACAGAGAAAAGTTTCATAATGGTATCAGTAACAAGCTTAGACTAATTATTCAACTTATGATAATCAAAATTTAGTCACTTTGGCTTTGTAGTACAAAAAATTGTGCAAAGTTGCGAAAACTCTAGGGTTGGTTTTTGAAGATGAAGTATAGCTGTTTTGTAAGTCTTAGGCTAGAAAGAAGGGAAAGTTAGACAATAAATCCTGAAACGGCTATTCATAGGGAAAGTAAGGAATGGCTGTAGTGGCCTAAATCTTATTACAAAACAAAATATGTGTAAGTAGGGGCGGAAGCCATTATTTATTAGCCGTTGACATGGATCGTATTGCGGATAATGCAAAGACCATCTCTCATGTTCTGATGACACTTTTGTGCCTGAGACCCTCGCTTAGGCTAACAACGAGAAAATATGCTACATTGGAGGTTTTCCTCCTTACTACTCATAGTAAATGATCATATTTCATCATAACAACTCACTCATTCTACTTACACTAATGATTTTGTCAATTTTTAGATAGTTAAATATTGGCTTACAGAAAAGAAAACTAGAGAAAGTCTTCTCAAGAATAACCACAACAGAAATACCCAAGAGAGGGACAGATATTGAGAAAGAAGCACGATTAAGGATCCGTAGGATAAAAATGTTTCCTAAAATGGATGTAATCCCACTTGAAACGAGGCACTGGAGATGCTGGGGATAAAAGTTTAATGTCATCTTCAACTCCTTACATGCAACTAAAGAATCTTAAAATTATTTTTCATTTGGGATTACTGAATACCATATCACGATTATTCGTATGTTGAAAACTACTACTAAAAAATAAGAAAGAAAGAAATATTATTATCCAAAGGATTGAACTAAATCGCTTTTCTTAGATTATAATATTGTAAATGATTACAATATATAGCATATGAATACATGAGTGTATTTTGAATGTAGCTTTGACCTTTGTTTCTACATTATCTGTCGCAACCAGAAGCTCGCTTTTCATAGAATCTTGCCGCAGAGATTTTTTATATTCTAAACCAATGCTCATTTACGTGACTTCTGAATCCGTCATCTTGCTAAGGATGCATTGATGCGATTCCTTCTACCCAAATCTGTTGAATCATATTTTACAGTATGATAAATTTGGGTCACCTATGCAAAAAATTTAAAAGCAAACAAATGTAAAAAGGAAGTGAGTAATGAATGATTGACGTATAAAAAGAAAGAATCCTGATAGTTTCAAAGCGGATGTAATAAATTGACGCCTCACATCTTGATTTATAGATTCACTTTTTCTCGTTAAAAGAGAATGGTGAAAGTGATACACAAGTAAAGGTTTTAGGAGTTAATAAAGACATAAGGCCTAACGTTAGTTGTTTATTGTTGTAAGGGAGTGACAGTGGCATAATGGATCTCGAGAAGTGGACTTTGTGATAATCTCACCAACTGCCGCTGGCAGTAAGGTCGAAAGCGGATTTCTTTGATGGGAAACGAATAAAGAACTCGAATCTAGGTTATCTCCCCATCTCATTTATTGAGAATCGGAAGAGAAAAAAGGACAAGTGAAAAGAAAAGAGTAAAAGAAACAAAAGAATGAAGAAACCCCGCCTGCCATTCCCAATCCCAATCCTATGTCTTCCCTTCGGCAGTAGTATACTATAGCTACTGCTGCTCCTTCCTTCCATCCCATCCAATTTACTCCGGAAGGAAAGTAGCGGAATAAGGGTAAAGGGAAACTCAACTTTCACCTCGGCTTTAACGAAAGAAAAAAGGTTCCAATGCTTTCCTTCTTGTTCACTCTACTTCACTTTCTATCCTTACTTTTGCTATACACAGACTCACTCCACACGAGTGCACAACAAACAAGACAACTTATAAGACTCTGCTTCAAAAACGGATTCCTTCATTTTCATTTTCTAATACCAAAGGGCCAACTCTAGTGTACTTCCTGGCCTTAGCCCAAATCTTGTAAAGTTTATGAGGTTAGTTTCCCTGCAACGTTTTTTTCTTCAAAAAACATCTTATGCAGCAATACCTTTGGTAAATTTGAAATCTTTACAAAAAAGAAAATGATGAAATATTTCAGGTGAACGGAAATAGAAATAAATTCAAAAGTATTCTTGTTGCTTTATTTTAAACCTTCAAACCTTTAAACCTCAAAAGTAACCTTTTACGAAAACTTGCTTAGCAAGAGTAAAATCTGAAAGAAATAAACAACTTTGTAAAAAATTATAACTTTAATTATAACAGCAACTAATCCGTTAAATTATATTTTAGTTTTGAAGTTGTTTCAATTCTCAAAATATTTCGAAAATTTCTCTGCGGTTTCTTATAGATTAGTTTTTGTAAAGTTTATCTTTTTCTTTCTTGGAGTAGTTCTTATTAGGATAGATTGAAGTGTTTGATTACGAGGACAGACGACCTCTTTCCTTCTTTGTGTCATTCCAGTTAAAGAACAATCAATAAAGAATACAAATTACTCTCACTGTACTCTCTAATCCAAACATCTCGGTTCTTTCAACTTCATCACGTCACCATCAGAGACACACACCCACACACCTTAAAGAGTAAAAAAAAGAAGAGAAAGCTCTGAAAGTGAAGCCAAAAGAAAGACGTCTCACTCACTTTTTCATCTCTCAGGAGATTATACTTTTTTTCTCTTTCTATCATTCTGTAGTGATTCTTTGATGTCCCTAATTCCATTAGAGAGAATAAAGGAATTGAGGAAATTAATTACGATTACTCTGATTCTATTCTCAAATACTCAAATCAAAGTTATAATAAAAGACAATGAGGACTCATTTATTTTAATGGAATTTAAATGAAATTCTAACCAAAAATATAGAGAACAACGAACTTAAACATAAAAGATTGTTAAATGAAGGAAATTGATGAAAGGCATCAAGAATTTTCCATAATGAATAATAAGCTTATTCAATGTTCAAAATTATTGATTCCATGTTATAAATCCAATGTTCTCCTTTTGTGTTCCTGCAAATTTCATGGAACCAAAAATTATTATTGGATTTGGCAAAGCACAGCTTGTATTTAATGATTATTCGCCACTATTTACTTTCTTTCCATCTGTGTGTCATGTTTTCTGCATAGTCATAATAATAAAAGAAAAGGTCTTGGGAAACTGTAATAAATGCACGCACTGTGAATTGAAGGAAAGCCAGAAAGAAAGTTTGGTGACAGTTGCTTTGCCTTAAAACTTGTCAATTGGTATCCCTAATAAAATCAAATACGCAGTTACCATTTATTGGTTAAGTTGGGGGAAAAAAGTTCCGAATTCTGGAGTTCGACTATCCCAAAACTTCGTGGCATTTCCGAGGCAGCCTGTCGATACTCATCTTCTTTTTCAGTGTTTGTCATCTGGTTTTATTGAAAGTAAAGGGTAAAAAAGAGCCTCATTTTTAAGACGAAAAAGGATTGAAGACGATGAAGAAAGATGAGGTCATATTATTCCCAATGTGCTTTACCACGACCACCGAATCACCTTTTGCACTTTCACTTCCTCTTTTACTTACCCATTTAATTCTTTCAAGTAAAGAGGAAGGATAGAAGACCAATATGCAAGTTCCATTACGATGAAAGCTTTTTTCACAAAACGTCTCAAACTATCAGGAAAATAACATGATATCAACATTCCTTGGAATGAAAACCCAATTTTCCAAACTTAATGCTAAAGCATCCTCAATGCATTATTAGGTGAGCAGTAAAAAATTCAAATTACATAATTCATTACTTCTTCAATATGCAATTCGTAATGAGGTTTTTCAATGAATGGGACTTAATGCTATTATGAATAATCGTGCCTTGTTTTTGTTTCACAGACCAAAATTTCTTTTAGAGAAAAGTTCGTCTCAATTTCATAAAAAATTTTTTTTAGTTTTATTCCCATAGAATAATCTTCAATCTAAAATTCGTCCGTAGCTGAATCCACTTGTAGTAGTGATGGTAGTAGTGTTTATCAAGTGTGAATAAAAAGTAAGTAGGCGTTTTTATACTAAAACACGTTTTTGACACAAATGAGACAATTAAGGAATAAGTTAGAGGACAGTTTTTGTCGTGATTGAACTTAAAGAATTTTTGACTATTTTCTTTCACTGAGTTTTCACGATTTTTTATTTTTTTTTGAATGGAAGCCTTTAAATGTCAAACTCAAAGACAAACATTATTAACAGAGTCTGAAGGAAAAGTAAAATTCCTTAGGAAAAAAAAAGTCTGAAAAGGAGTGAAAATAAGAGTTGGTAAGGAAGAGAAGAAGGAGGACGTTAGGGAAAGAAAGTTTTTAAAAGAGATAAAGTGAAAGTCAAAAAAAGAAGAAGAGAGAGGAGGGGAAATGAAATTTTCCGGTAGAAAATATGGGACAGGATAAAATAAAAACAGTGGAAGAGGAGAGAGAATTTTTATAGTACTTTTGTAGACTTGAGTCCATCACCATAAAGTTCGCCTCTTTTCTCTCCTATAAGGTTACCCCCAAGTCACCTTAAAGTTCCAAAATCGGTTCTATAAATCTTTTCATGAACATTATGGTGTACTTGAAGTGTAGCGAAAGTCTGACCACCATGCAATGAAATGTAATCCAGCGCAATAGTATTTTTCTACTGTTTGGACCATCGTCACCATCACTGTGTCCACTTGCAAACCTATCCATTCTCGAGATCTCTTCATAGTTGAAAATATACACTCTTTGGTTCAGAAAATGGAAAAAGCAAATGGACCAAATACACATTCCACCAACTCAGATTTTAAGAGAGCTTGAACAAACATCTGAAGAATTGCTCCATTGACCTTGGAAAGGGTTTTATTTTAAATGGATTCTGCATTATTTCACAGGAACGAAATAGAACCACCATTTGTAGTCAAGAAAGGGGAAAAATCCAATAACTTCTCAGCACTTAATGCAAATTCTTAATATCACTTAATTTTCTTATGTTTTGCGCATGTTTTCTTCTTCAGATTTGAAATTTATACTAAAATACTCAGATTATGGAAACAAATACATTTCATTTGACACTTATCAAGCTTATTCGCTAATAATGTAATTCTTCGCAAAAATTCTTAAAATCTACAATGATCTGAGCGAAACTCATCGTAAAGAACGGAATTTTCTTATTTTTATTAAACCATAAAATAAATATTTTTCATAAAAGTTTAAGTGTTACATTTTTAAAAATCAAATTGACTTTCTTGTTTCTCTACTTTTGTGCTTTTACTTCCAGAGCAAAAAAAAAGTTAAAAAGACTTTATTAAATAAAAGAGTGCGATGGATGATTAGCTTTTACAACATTTGTGAAATGTGAAATGAAATTCATTCATTGTACAGAAAATTATAATCGTTCCATCATGTTCATAATGTTGAAAGAAAAAGTGGAGATGAAAGAGTTGAATCAAATAAAAACTTAATGTCACTGTCATGTCATGTCAGAATGGCACACAGTTGTAGTAAATGATGATAAAAATCCAATTGTACTCATGTTCTTCTTCTTTCTAAATAAAGTTTAGAAGTGAAAGAAGAATGATATGAGTTTACGAAGACAAAATAAAATAATAAAAACTGAGGAAGTGAGGAGGTCTCAGTCTTTCTTTTTGTCTAAAGTCAAAAAGAATTAGTGTAACGAGGAACCAATTGAGTTTAACATAAAACGTTGTTTTATACATCGACCTTTTTCTTTAAATAATCCAATACGTTGGTATAGCCTACTCCATTTTTGAAGAAAAAGAATTTACTTCATACCCAAGAGCCTTGTCTCCGACAAATTCAAAATGGTTTTCCGTTTTTCAAATAGTGAAAGGAGGAAGGGTAAATCTCATGAATAAAATCTCACTTTTTCTCATCTGTTACTGTCCCAATCGTGAGAAAGTTCAGTTCGTACAACGTTCAATAGTGCTTACAGCCAAAAGTCGTAACGCTCTGATTCATCAGACAACTGAACATATAGGATGTATCAATGGCATGCTACAGCTAAATACAAGTTCAAAGGAAGTCAAGCCTAACGTACATTAACTTTAGAGAAGTGACTTACTGAAAGCATAAGGAAAAGAAACGAGAGAAAGTGAGTTCTAAATCTGAATTATGGGGTGATCTAAACTTGGAATGGAAAGAGAGAAAAAGGATTTCATGCGAGATCTTTTATGCAAGGCTGCGTTTACTTTACAAGGATGCTTAAAAATGAAATCATAACCAGGGATTTGAAAAGTTATTAAGAAAGTAAAGATTACCCTTTTAATCTTAACTTTATAAATTAAGTCCGCCTTTGAAGCAATCCATGGATCCTATTCATCTAATTTAATAAAAAAAATTCAAAACTTGAAGAAATTGCAACTTACTAGAACAAAAATTGATATTTAATTCTTTAAAATTTTAAATCCAAAATCATTAATCAGTATTTCAACCTTCTTAATAGAGGAAATGAAATTCAACCTCCAAATTAGTATTTCCGTTATAATTCAAGTTAAATACAAAAGTTAAAAGTATAACTTAGTTTTTACACATTTTAGCTCCCTAATGAATGTAGTAATTCATAAATTAAGTAAATGATGTATATAAACTTATGCTTCTTCATTCTTGTTGGAATGAAAAGAACTTTTTCTTTGTAATCTTGACACTGACACATTATGGTTGAATTCAAAGAACATACTTATTACTCCTGAGAAATCCAACACAAGAAAGAAGGAACGTTTATTTCCTGTGTTCAAAAGTCATGAACTGTAAGTCTGCTTCTGAAATAATTCAATCTATTCTTAAGAGTAAATCTCTGTGAGAGAAACATCCGAGAAGGAAGAAGATTTGGAGAAAGTCGACAGGCTCATCCATCAATCAGCTACTCAAGCTGAAATAAATAAACTAGTCTCTTGTGATTTCTCTGATTTGTTTGAAGATCACACACTCGCACTCAATAAATATACACCCACTCATTTCTATAAAATCCCATTTTAAGGATCCATTTACTCCTTTGATTGTTTACGATTTGATCCTTCTATCAAATCCTTGCTTGACCTAAAACCTTAAGTTCTATTAAGTATATTAAAATCTATAAAAGTTGAAAGCTTCGGAAGATTTTATAATTTATCTAATAATTTCTATCTGCAAAAGCTTCAAAAAATTTTAATTGAGTTCCACTATAAAAGAAAATTCTTCTAAGGTTTTACTTTATAATGATTTTTCTCATTAGACTAAGAGCCTATACATTAAGAAAATAAAAAGCCAGAAGTACTTTCCGCTATCACATAATTAACTTTGCTTGGAAATAGTTAGAGATCTTAGAAAAAGAAAAAAACATATGAAACCCTAATTTTGCTAAAATTGTCCTGGGTTTTCAATAGCTCGAGGTTTCTATTAACAAAGACGAAAATGAAGATGAAAAAAGAATGACAAGGAGAAAAAGCCTGCTGAGTTAGTTTAGTTGCAAAGGAAAAAAAAAGGGAAAACTTAACGAACCTGCCTTAAGAAAGTAATCAATAACTTGAGGACTTTTACTCGAGCTTGAGCTCACGAAAAATTAAGTTGGAACATCTTAGAGTTTATTTTCTTTTTAAGGATGTTGGAGTATATAATGAAACGAAGTCTTGCCTTTCAATAAAATATTAAAGGAAAAAATAAAATAACTTATTAATATTAAGCTCATTTAATTTTGAAAACTACCATATTCATTAATACGTTTTGATTTAAATTTCCACCTTTACTAGAATTACAAATTATCAGTATACTTCGTTTGCACTAACATCATCACTCTGGTCTTCGCTTTGAGGAATTTCACACACAACACTTAAAAAAGTAGAACATCGTTCATCATTCAGACCAAAAGGTTCATTGGGACAGGCAGCCGGAATTTTAAAATCAACGCAAGTTTCTGGTATACTGCAAGAGCATTTCTGCCACTCAGCCGGAGATTGATAATCATCGGGTTGTGCATAGTTCCAGAATGTCGTATTTACAGGTGATCCATTGCACCAAACCTGTCCTTGCCCTGGATAACTATGTTGTACTGGATCCGTTGCGCAAGCCCAAAATCCTGACGCTATTTTTAATTGAGTTTAACATCAATATTACTCTAATAATTACTAAATATTATAATATTACTAAATTATTTTATACTTACCACTAGATCTTGGTGGCGGAAAGTCATCTCTTGCTAAGTTTCGGGAAGCATCACCAAAGACGAAATTTTGAAGTATTTCTTGGATTGCTTTAAACTTTTCAGGAGTGTCAGCTACAATAAGTGATGAACCATTGCTCAAAGATCGGCAATAAGCATTTGCATCAGAAAAATTTCTCTGTATTCAAATCATTAATTTTTCAAAGAAAAATCAATATTATTAATATTATTATTATATACTAACCAGTGGTGACGTAGAAATCAAAATTGTGGAGTTTTTTCCGTTTTCTAGATTGGTATAAATATAGGTCCCACTTGTTGGTAGAGTTTGCCCTAATTAAATTGGTATTTATAAGATAAAGGATTAACATCAGAATTTATAACGTATTATTACAATAAATTACCATTTATTTTTTCTTTGCCAAAAATAGATGCGGAAAAAATAGATATGCTCAACGTAATGATTTCTACCAGTTTACAAAACTTGGCCATTGTTTATAGTTTATAATATAATTGATTAGAAAATCCCGATTATCACTTGCAACTTAAAAATGACCAGTCACAGCGAGAAAGCATGCGTTTATATATTATTATCGTAGGTGAAAGTAAATATGGAATCGGTTTGGTTTATTTTGGAAATGTTGAACCGTAATGAATATTTCACTCTCTTTAGACAAGCATTTGAAAAGTTAAGAGGGTTGCTAAGAAAAAATAACTTTTGACTTTTAACCATTTGATTCCCTTACCAAAAGCAAAAAGCTTTTAGTGAGAATATTGAAAAGGCATCGACCTACCCCAACTTTTTTTGATGAATGAAACAAATTCTTGAGAAGGTTGTCCAGTTGCTGGACAAACTCTTAGACCTATCCCATTCTTTTTCTTAAGTTCTTTTCTTCGCCAAACTTGAGATTCTGATTTTACCTGCTGATTTATTTTTACATTATTTTAATAGCAATAATCGGATTAAGTGCGGTTTCATGTCAAAACCTTCGTTGAAGGGTAAGAAAAGGGACGAAAATACAGTTTCAGGTAATTATAAAGACATGGGGTCTCTTATCTATCAGTCAAAACTATCGATTGAAATTGTATTTAGTATAAAGTAATTATTTCCACTATAAGAATATTAATCCAATTTATTTAAAGCGTTTCGAGTAAAAACTCCTTGAAAAAACTTTTCTAAATTAAAAAAATTATAAATTAAAAAGTTTTATAACTCGCTGATCTGATTTAAGTGATTTTATTAAATATGTAAATAACAATAACTTTATATTTTTCAAATAATACAAATAATCCAAGAAATATCTTTGAAATATTTGTTATTCTTTATTATTATTATTATTGTACATTCTTTAATACTGGCTATAGCAGCGACTTCCCACTTGAGATTCCTTTGTTGCCAAATGCCCTCTTTAGATCTTTGGTGGAAAAAGTAGAAAATCTGTTATTGGCAATTCCCTTTGCATACGAGAAGATTTGAAATCCTTCCGTTTTTTATTCCTTATAACCCTTATCCTTCAAATAGCATTCAAGGAAATTGAAGAAAGTCGGGTGTCGTTATTACTCCGGCTTAACGATCTCAAGTTGAGGACAACTTTACGAATTTAGAGTTCTCGAATTACTATTTTTTCTTTCTTTAGTTGAACTCTTCAGAGGAGTCCCGATAACTTTCTCTTTTACTCACTCACTCACTTTCACTAGGTTTTTTTTAGAATTGAGAGAAAATGAATTGTGGAAACTTTCTCTCACTCACACACTCTCCTTAAAAATGAAATGATTGGTACTTGAGTCAAGTACAGGTTTTTTTTTGGATGAATCTTTTTAATAGGATCCAAGAAGATCTCAAATTGGAGAATAGGAAATGAACTTTAGAAGAAACTCATTAAAAATTCAGTAGGTCTGAATAAAAAGCAAATCAACTTAATTTTCTCCTCCCAAAACTTGAGTTCATTTAAATTGACAGAGAAAGTTTGTCCTTTCTTAAACATATTACAGAATAAAATTATAAAAAAAATTCATTTATCAACCATCAACTTAATGAAAGAAATATTAGAGACGAAATTTTCTGTTTATTTACTAATGTTGATTTTGTCGTAGAAGTAATAAAAAGTAAGTTTAGGATTAGATTATGGATAATGGTATTATTATCTCTTGGCATTTTGGAAATAATGTGTCAGAATCATATTAGACTAGTAAATAATTTAAAGGTTTTCTTCAGTGAGCGAGTGAGTCGTGATGAAGGAGAAAATGACGGCGGTTTGAAATTACAGTGGGGTTGATAATTATTAGTTCGAGTGGACTTTTTAGTAATCAATAAAAACAATAACAAGTAAAACGAATGGGATTGGCTGCACCTTTTCAAGATGATGACACGACATGATGAATTCACTTATCCCACTACAATTAGAACGCAATGACGTTCTATCACGCTAGAGAAATCATTTCCGTGTCTAACAGAAAAAGGAACCGTGGAAAGTTCGCATGAGGCCACATAATTGAATAAAAATTATTAACTGTCTTATGTATCAATTGTAAAGAAGCACAAAAAATTGACAATAATGCATTCAAAATCTAACGAGACAAGACTCAGAAAATGAAATAATTCACAATATAAACTATTTAACCAATTTTCATCAATTCTTTATTTATACAAGTTATGACAGTTGTGTGTAACTTTTTCCTATTTCAATTATGTTTATACCAGACTAGATAAAAATAATCCCTGTCAGCCAGGGGATGTAGATGTAATATAGTAGCGAAAGCGACAGTAATATAAGTGAGAAATACTTCAATTAATTTTTAGACGTCCTTCCGAATAACACAAACGACTAAAAAGAAACATTTTTATCGCCACATTAGCTAAATACCTATACGGTCCCTCTCATCGAGCCGGAAGGAAAGGTCATGGACGGCTGAAAATCCGTAGCGTTCTGAAATTGATAACGTAAAATATCTTTCCATACTTAATAATTTTCAATTGTTAAACTTTATTTTCATAAATATACAAAACTCATAAACATAAGTAATAGTTAGCAACTTATCCAATTTCTAATATATTTTCAAAGGTTAGTTAACCATTCTATGTAATTTTATGTTGGAATTTCGTATTTATGAATCAATGAATGAGTTTATTGATATGGCATTGCCCAATCAACACTGAATTTCGTATTTAGCGTTTTGGCATTTTCAGTTAATAACCTTATAAAGACTGCGTATGCAGTTATTAGTTTAAGTTTATAACTTAATAATCAATAAGTTTATAATAACTAATATCAGTGTTTAGAATATTGATTTTTATTTTGCAGTATTTAATTTATTGATATTTGGTTTTCCGGTATTTGAATCCTTCGGAACGATAACTATTACATTAAAATTTTAGAGAACATGGAACAATTTCTGGGAAACTTGTTCACGTTAGAGTAAATTGAATGGGGTATTTATTATAAAAAAAGAATTGGCTTAACATGAATTGATTATTGTTTTTCCTCCTAAGGACCAAGAATATGTTTTCAGTTTATATAAGGAATAATATTATTTATTGTATTTTCGGGGGATGATGATGAATGGTGGTCACGATAAAGATGATTGTTTAGTTTTAATCCAAAACGTGGTAAAGGAAATTGAGTCTCTCGCTTCTAAGAAGTAATAGGACCAATATTGTTGATTTGACCCAAGAATGAGATTGGAAAATAGAGAATTAGAAAGGCCATCATCATAATCCAAGCATAAATCGAATTTCGAGACCCTTCTTCTTCTTTGTGAAAGCAATATGTTACGCACGAAAGAGTCCTCCATAGTTGAAAACCACTTAAGTGAATAGCTATGAGGGTAGTAAAATCTTGGTCTGTAATGTTATTTAATGTAAAAGAGAACCTTGGGACGAAGAACTTCTAACTCACGCTTCAGCAAGTACATGAGATAAACTTAGGCTAGGCAGTAGTACCAGTTATGCACCAGTATGAAGCAAGTCGTTGAGAATAGTGCGTTCAAACGACAAAGTCTCCATTGTCATTAAAAGTCATTCCGACATGATAATTACAAGAACAAGAAAGGAGTCATTAGAGAACTATTTTCATTCACGTCCCCCAAGAATCCTTCTTTCATTTTATTCTTCTACAACATTATTCGCACGTTTTACTTTCCTTAAGTTGTCAACCACATTTCTTTCTAGTAGGCATCATCATCATCTACTCCTCATAATAAACATTCTTTACAACTTTCTCCTCTGTTCCCTCCACCCGATCCTCATTGAATGAAATCTACTTACTAATGAACACGAAAATGTCATTTTGTTTTTATTTTTGAGAAATTGTTATAACCACAATATAAAAGATCCTTACATTCATTTTATGCTCGTTAGCATTCATCACTAAGTTTTTAATCTGTTTATCACCACTTATTTATCTTAAATGAATGAATAATAAAAATATACATGAAAATAAAACACGTAGTTACGAAGCAAATCTGTTTTTATTTCCGGTGAAAGTTCATACACTCTAAACAAATTATGTAATTTATTTTTATTTAATCGAAAGGAAAAGGTTCTTTAAAGGTTTTATGTTTTCAAAGTAAAAGGCTGGATTGCCCTTCTTTTAAAATTTAATGAATGCTACCAAAAATTTTGGATTTTAGCACCTGTTTCATACTTTTGTCAGCGTGTATAATGCAGCTTTGAACTTATAATATTATTTTGAAATAAATGATATTACTGAATTCATCAATTTTAAATTAAAACTCTGAATCATGATATTCATATTTAATATTCTAGAAGAGTTCGTGTACTTTGTGGTATGGTGACTAGAAGGGTGAAAGCATAGAATGAGAAGAGAGGTTGATTTTCTTCTTCCGGTGTTTTTTTCCACTTTAAGTTTGAAGAAAGAGAAAGACAACATGTCTATTTCGAATCTTGTGGTATGAAATCAAACAGAATTATTCTACACACGTTCAAACAGTTTCAAATACTCTCTCGTTTGACTCAAGAAGACGAAACGAAGAAGGAGAGCTTCCTCTGTAACTACTCACGAATCTCATCTAATCAGTCAAAATAAAGTTCTCATTCCGTTAGTCAAACTTACTTTCCCGTCAAACAAACTGTAGAAACTTATTCTATTAGCTGGACTTTTAAGGAAAAGAGATTGACAATTTCAATTTGATTTTTTTTTGTACCAATTCTTAAGTTTAACGTGTATAAGTATTCTAATTGATGAGCTAAAGATACTTCTATTAAACTGAAAGAGGAAGGGCGTGTTATTTCATTTCATTTGAAAATTCTTAAAATGTGACAGATAATGTTTGCAAGAAAAGTAATTATAAAAAGTAGTTTTGTAGCACTATAACAATTCAATAGCTTCTTAAATATATCCAGTATATTCATTGATCTAGATTTAATCAAATTTAAAGAAACCCTTGCATTAGCATATTGCAGAGAAATGTTTTATTTCATCTTTTGAGTTTATTTTGTGTAGTTCCCTCATTAGCACAGAGGACATATCTTTAGAAAAGTGAGGGATTCTATTTATAAGTAAAGAACTCTTTGAATTCCTTTACATCAGGAAATCAGTTTCATTAGATGAGGAAGTAGTAGTGTATTGGAGGGTGTCTGGAGGGTGAAAGTCTTGTTTGAGGTAGTTGATTCTCTTCCTATTTCTTTCAAAAGTAAACGTCTCATATTTCTCATAACCTTAGAAGAATTCGTTTGATGATACATACGCAAGTCGTGTTTTTCCACGGCCTTTCCTTTCTTTTTCTTTCTGCTCATCCATCCACTCTTTTCAAGATTTTGATTGATACCACTCTCTAGAGACACGACGAAAAAGGTTCTCACTTTCTCTTTTTCTCTCCTTTCTAACAAATCATCAATACTCCAAGAACGGAAGGGACAGCGACGACATGTGTAGAAAATATGAGAAGATGCTTCATTTATTATATGTTCCACATCTAAAGCAAAACACTCACTCCTTCCAGACTTGTTCTCATCATCTTTTTCATTAACGATAAGAAAATAAAATGGAAGAAATGTCAATACGCCAGAAAATGTCTTTGCCCTAATATCATACAATTTAATTCTACTATCGTCCACATCTTCATCATGTCTGTCTGTGTCTCTTCCTCGAAGATGGAATTCCCACCGGAAAGAAAGTTAAAACCAAAAATGTTTTTCCTATTGGCCTCCTCCTCTCTGTATGGTTTTGGTATGGTGTTGGGTATCTTCTCATTCCTAAGTTAAGGAAGAAAGTTCACTTTTCTCCTGTGTTATTTACACAGAGGGAGAAAAGTGTAGGAAGATATGGAAATGTACACTGCGGCAGGAGTGAGCGGGTGGTTTTGTGAACATCAGTCACTACAATCCAATTAAGGGTTTCTTTCAAAAAAGAGAAAGTTCTTTTCCCAAGAAGAAGAAGTTTGACATAATTTTTTCCATTGTGAGAAAATTGAAGGGAAAAACTGCATTACCTCTTACAGAATAGAAAGCTTCTGAATTAATTGGTGCACGAAGATGTCTCCTGACAACTAAAAACGAAATGGATATATCAAATTAGAGAGTCATGATTTTCCTTTACGTCTTTCAAACTCTCTTGTAATGAAATCACACGTTGCAATTGATTATATTGTTATCTGAATCTGATTTAATTTTCCTTCGAGGCATGTAACCTGTATTTTGTCCTTTATTTCTTTCTGGAATGAAATCGAAGCTTGGTTGTTAACAAAAGGATCTCATTTTCCAGTAATCAAATTTCCAATGGAGATTCAATTGACTTTCTCTATTGTTAATAATTCTTAAGAAAAAGAAGAGTTGAGTGAATTTGAATTTGAAGAAAACTATTATGACCCTAAATCTTTTCTTGTCATTCTATTTCTTTGAGTTATTTATGGTTTGACGACTATGAAGAATGAGAATAGCATTGTACGGATGAAGAATAGTGAAAAGGGAGTCCTTTCTCTTCAGGATTGAATTCTTGTTTCAGATTATCCTATTATTTCTCACTTCCTTTCCCCTTCCCTTGTTTCAAGCGTATATTAAATGAGGTTGTTGAATACTTTCACAAGGACACCCCATACACTTCAGGCCTCGCCCTGAGAATTATCCATTGTATTGCTCGACAGCTCTGGGCCTTCTAATTTATTGCTACAGATTAGCAACCACTCCACAAACTATACAAGATAAAAACTATACAAGTTTTAAGACAACAGAAGAGTTACAAGACTCATCCCAATGAATTTAAGCATTTGGGTTCAATATCGTCCATTAATCTTAAAATTAGAAAGAGACTCAGTAAAAATATTATTTCTATTTCTCAAAGAGACAGTTTAATTCTTTATCCTTAAGTGCAGATTCAATTAAACTTATAAAATGATCTCTTTGAGTAGGAAGGAAGGAATATAAGGTTTCTGTCAAAAGGAAGGATATGAGACATAGAGAAATTAAGTCCTATTAAAGGGGATTTGTAAAAGGTTATAAATAATTAAGAAAAAGATCCGATTTAGGGATTGTAACTCAGTTAATCTTCTTCCGTCTTTTTGAGTCAGAAAAAGCGTAGGCTGATACCGATTAAAATCATTTGGAAAGATTTGGATCTGACATACGAGAATAAAACTTTAAAATCCATTTCTTATAAAAATTAAAGGCAAAAAGGTTTATTACGATTGGAATTTTTTTTAGTGTTCATGAAACTATGGTTACTCAACAAGCCTTAACCAAATCAATTAATTCCTTCCATAGAAAACAAGAAAGGAAGCTTATAAGAATGAAATGATGTATATCTATTTGTAATCTTTAAAATTGTCAAATGTTACATGGGGACTCCTATCTATTGTTAGAACACTAAAACCTTAATTTTAATTCGTTTATTGAATCCTGTCCTTAACAATTGTTAGTTCAACTGCTTTCAAGTAATTCTACACCATTTTCTGGATGAGTAAACTCCCTACGTTTAGATGAATCTGTGCTAACAGAAAAGAATAAGGTATAGATGCAATGCACTCTAAACTGCTTTCACTCTCTCCTTACATAAAGACAAAGACTTAAGTTACAAGGATTGAGTTCAACTTCTTCCACTAAGTCTACTGTTGTTCCTTGATATAAAATGAATGCTAGTAAAAAAAAGTAGAAAATAAAATAAAACTAAAGAAAGGGGTGGAAGTAGAATAAGATTCAAGAATGAAATGGGACGAGGATAAAACGGTCTCCATTGTTCGAAATAAGAACGGAATACAAGACCTCTGACGAAGATTTCTTTCTTTATCCTTTTTTGCAATCATTGTATCCTGTCGGGCAATCTGTCCTACTACTACTACGACCAAAGACGAAAATTACCCACTGGAGGAACAAAAGGGAGTGTAGAAGTGTGGATGTGGATAACCTCCATTTCCGCAAAAAGAAAAGAAGAATCTTACAAAAGAGAAAGTCTTGAGTTTTCTCTCATTTTCTTTTCTTACGACTTCAAAACTTATGCAGAGTTTTTTTTCTTAGGTCTGTTTATTGAAGCGTATCCCACCTGAATTAACCTTAGTAAAAGTAGAAAAAGTAGCAATGAGTTTAAGTGCCCCAAGTATAGTTCAAAACCCCAACTTGAATATGTGGTCTCTTGTAATAATTTTTCTTTTTAGAAGAAATATATGCAAGGAACTTCGTATTAGAATAATGTCCTTCCTTCCTTACACTTCTTCTTTCGTACATTTGGGAAATCCGGGACTCGAGTTAGGAAAATGACAAACGTATTTCTCTAAGGCACCATCTCCCAGTTCTAGTTTTTTGGTAAGATCGAATAAACGAGTTTTCGGTTTTAGGCAAGAAAGATCCTCTAAGATAAAAACTTTCTTCATGGATAGAAAGTCCTAGGAGAAAGAATAAATCGAAAGAAATCTTTGATTTTCTTCTTAAACTCATATCTCATCTTCAAGTTTCTATTTTTCAAGATCTCTTGCTCTGGTGCTTCCTGTATGGTTCCTGATGGTGAAATGGTGATAGTAGTATAAGGATTTTCAAAACTCAAACCCTTGATCCCTATTCCCAATTCTATCCCATAAAAATACGCTTCCTTTAGATTGAACAAGAACAATTGTTAGGGAAAGAGTTTTTTTTAAAAAAGAAAGATTTTACATCTTTTTCACATTCGCAGTTTCCTTTCAACTCCAAAGGGATCTAAAATAACTATGAAAAATTACGGATGAAAACAATACATTTATTTCCGAAAGTCACAATAATACACGACCTTGCGTCGTGTATGAATAGAAGTATAAAATCTTGGAATCCAAGTGAACAAAATATTGTTAGAATAAGTTGATCCTTATAAAGATTAAACGTACTGCTATAGTCCGTATGGGCTTGTCTAACAAGTTGTTAGAAATTGATACTAGGCTATTTTGTTCACTGAGTGGAAGTGAAATCTATTTGCCACAACGCGTTATGACCTACTAAACAAGAGATCCACAAGAAGTTGCGGTCAAATGATTCTTGGGTCAAAACGAGTTAGCTATGATCCCTTTACTATGGAATCCAGGATGGTCGCGTCTCGCGTGTCTTGGGTGAGTCAACCCCGTAGTTTAAGGGAACCACTTGGCAGTTGCCGGGTCTCAAAGTGGGATCCCATAATTTCAAAGTGAGTGCTATCGATGTTATCATATATTTTTAAATCTATGATTGAAATTTTCATGATTTTCAGTTGAAAATATTTGACGGATTGACTCCAAAATCTCAATCCGACTTATTGGGGCAAAAGGTAACAAGTCTAATACCAGTCCCACCAAATGGTTCCACTACTTCTCCGAAGTTGACTCACCAAAGCCTGGCCACCATCTTGGATTCCGTGGTGAAGGAGTATGTTCTCGCGTTGTAGCCGAAATGATGTAGTGAGTGTAAGAGATAAGTACGAAAAATCTTCCTAAATAAAATATTGACAATGAGTCAATATGCTGGCAAAACCTTGAGATTTGAGAACAGTATTAAGAAATATTTATTTTTGACCAATATGATTAAATAATTTTTGTTGAATAATTTTACCTTGTATTAATTTAGTAGTAAAACTAGCTGAATACATATTTCAAAAAACTAATTTTTTAACAAGACCTGTTGTATCTGTAGCTTCGAGTAGTTTACGTTTCAGACTTTTATCATCATCGGGAATCCTTGATGTGTTTGATGGTAGAGGAAGAAGATGTGGTGGAGTAGGAGGAGGATTGTTGCTGAAATATGGCGTCTTTAATGCCGCCGTTGCAGTTAATCTCTCGTTGGGGTTGAGTTTGAGTAAGTATTCGAGAAGAAAGAGTAAGTCATCACTAGCTGCCGTGAAGATATTACGAAGTGGAATCCCAGGACAGTACTTAAACTCACAATAATCCGGGAGTGACGTATGGTCCGGCCAATTAGTCTCGTCTGGCGTTCCAGTCACATCAAATATTTTCAACAGCTGTGCCAAGTCAGTCTCACTAGGGAATAAAGGAGCACGGAGTAGGAGTTCTCCTAATGTACATGCCACGGCCCAAATGTCCACTCCAGCACCATAATTTCTTGCTCCAAAAAGTAATTCTGGAGCTCTATACCAACGAGTGACAACTTGATGAGTATAGATACGATTTGGAGATCCATAGTGTTTTGCAAGTCCAAAATCACCAATTTTTAGTACCCCATTTGAACTTATGAGTAAATTGTTAGGTTTGATATCTCGATGTAGAACAAAATTGTTATGGAGGTATTCGAGTCCTTGGAGTGTCATTATGGTAAATGACTTGATATTAGCTGGACTCAGTACGATTTTAGTATCTCGAATTATAACTTCTAAATCTGTGTCCATGAATTCAAAAACAATGGATATATTTGTACGGTGTCCAATCACATCTAAGAGGCAAAGGATATTGGGATGAGAGAGCTCTTGTTGAAGTTTGATTTCTCGAAGAGCTGTTCGATTTACACCATCTCGAGATTCTTGCTTCGAGCCAAGTTTGATCTGAAACACATCAAAAGAATTAGTTAGTAAACTTACATAAAACTGACTCTGTTTAGGTAGGAAGGAGGGCTGAAGTAAGGCAGCAGCGGTTGTAGAAGGATGGAAGTTCAGGGCTAGGCCTCCATCGTCCATCATGTCTCCTTCCTTATTTACTTAACGAGGAAATCCCACAATGAGTGACTGACCACCAAAGAAAAACATGTATGCAGAAGGCAGTACTTGTTATAGCCACAATATAGTACAAACAGGACCCAGCCAGCATCATCAACCGCTGCTTTCTCCAACCGAGCGGTTGGTGGTATTATATGTATGAGAGCTTACCTTTTTTACAGCGACTATGTCATTTGTACTTAAATCCCTTGCTTTGTATACTGTTGCGAACTAAAATAATACAATCAATTGTTAGATTCTACTAGAAAGGCAAGCTGTAGAGAAATAGGCTATTCTACATTGTAGAAGCTACAATTAATCAAAAACACTTACTTGACCTTCACCAAGGAATTCAATTTTTTCATAACGATGATGAGCAGCAAAGGTTGAGAAGGCTTTCTTCATTTTAATTTTAAATATTATTACTAATAACAAATTACTTTTTTAACTTTACTTAAATTAAAAATTTTTTAAAGAAAAAGAAAACAGAAAAAAAATCATCAATCGGATTGGAAATTTTAATTTTGGGTTGACAAAATATTAAACTTCACCACATTGAATTGGGCATATCTGGGAAATGAATCTTGGAAGAAGAAAAAAACAATGTTTTGAGGCCCAATCCAAATATTACAATTATAATATAATCATATTTATAAATAATATTATATTTAATTATTTCTACAAGATAATTAATTGATTAACCCATTTTTATGTTATAAATTATTATTCTAATTTACAAAATTATTACCTTCCAAAATATAATATGCCCAACAATTTATTATTAAAAATAACACATTTCTTTTTTTCCTAAATCAGTCAGTTCAATTAATTTCCTGCGTCTGATTCCTGTCTGATGAAGGGTTCATCTCTTACATTGGGAATAAGAGATGAACACAAAACCCCAAATGTCCACCTTGCAAAAAGGGGAATGATTCGCGGGCTGAGATGAATGAAAAAATTCTCATTCCTCATAAAAAATTATTAATGGGCACAATCATCATTTTTATTACTTGTGCCAGTTTCATTAGTCATATCAAATGAATGACTTTTTAATGTTTTGTTATTCAATCTTTCACTCTTCTTATCTTCTTAATATTATATTTATAAATATTCTGGACCAAAAAGAATAAACATGTGTTGTAAAATCCTACAACCTTTTTTTATGGTCTCTATGACCCCGTTGCATGAAAATAGAGCCGAAAAAGGTCCCCTTAAAACAAAAGATATTTTTCTTCCTTTCTACATGGCCCATTAAAATTTATTGCTGACTTCACACTTGACAACTTTAAAATAAGCATGTTGTCCTTACCACACACATTTTAACATGTAGAATTTTTAACCTACCCAGTTCATTCGTTAATAGTTCATTGCTTCTTCTTGTGGTCAATATTTTAAGTTCAACTAATTCAGAATTCTCTAACAATGAATTCTAGTGAAAGTGAAATGCACTTAAAATGTGCGATGGGACTTGATACAAGGTAAGATAATTTTTGTTAAAATTTTTAATTAGTTAATTTAATTAGAAAATTAGTTTAATAAAAAAATACAACTAAATCGTTCAACTTTCTAAAATAATATAAGCTTCTTTTTATACTTTTCTTACAATTTGTGAATAGTTTTATTTTCATATGAGCATTCGATATAAATCAATTATTAAGTCTTGTGTTTTAAATGTCAATATTTGGAATGGGTTCAAAACTCTTTGATGTAATTGAATACCTTAAGGTATTTTTAAATCTTTATCAGAGATGAGGACTCATACACAAGTATTTTCATTAACCCAAAGTCGTCTTTGAAACTCTGCTATCACTAAAAGAAAGTTCTTGTCCAGTGTTGTACATTTCGGTAAAGCAACGCAACCCGCTACATAAAGTTTTGGAATTTTTTCCGCTACTATATCCCACACTTTGCTACTTCAAATAATTTCATGCCGCTTCCAATCCCGCACTTCGTACTTTTAGAAATGCTACTCCGCTACCACTCCCCGCGACTTAAAATTTTTATTCCGCACCATGTCCCGCACTTCGCTACTTTTTCGAATACTACTCCGCTACCGCACCCCGCGACTTAAACTTTTCATTCCGCACTTCGCTACCTTTAGAAATTCTACTCCGCTACCACACCCCGCGACTTAAATTTTTTATTCCACACCACACCATATCCCGCACTTCGCAATTTTTAAAAATACCACTCCGCTACCGCACCCCGCGACTTCAAATTTTTATTCCGCACCATGTCCCGCCCTTCGCTACTTTTGAAAATACCACTCCGCTACCGCACCCCGCGACTTCATAATTTTATTCCGCACCATGTCCCGCACCTCGCTACTTTTTAAATACCACTCCGCTACCGCACCCCGTGACTTCAAATTTTTATTCCGCACCATGTCCCGCACTTCGCTACTTTTTAAAAAACCACTCCGCTACCGCACCCCGCGACTTCAAATTTTTATTCCGCACCCTATCCCGCACTGCGCTACCTTAAATAATTCCATACCGCTACAATATCACGCACTCCGCTACTCAGAAATTGGCGCTATCACACACCCCACTTTTGCTACTCCGCAACTTCACGCTATTCGAAATGTACAACACTGCTCATTACATCTAAAAAAAATTGTAGCAAATACCAATTATTATTTTTATGCTTATCTAGAGACATAAAGTCAGAGATGGATGACATGTTCTCTTTAATACCTGAGGTACTTTTTTTAGGTTCATAAAGTTTAAATGAAGTTTAAATAATGAGTTTATAAAATAGAGTGAAGTGAATGCGATGGTGACCTCCACATATCGAATTCCAGTCAAAAAACGTTTACAACATCAGCATGCCAAAGAAATGCAAAAAATCGAACAGGAGAGATGCAGGAATCCTCCAATGATTTCTTACACAAAGAAAAAGCAGAAGAAGGTCAAAAAACTAAAACCAAAAGCAAAGGAAGTAGAAGAAGAAGTAAAACAAATCAAATTTTTTACATTACAAAAATGTCACAATCAATTTTTTTATTCAGATCGTACACATCGGTGCACCTTCTAATCTACGTCCTGATTTATCATGGAAGCAGGGACTCAAGATTATAAAAGTTAGTGTTGGATTTTTTATTTTTAATATTTCATTATTAACTGATTCGTTTTTTCACAGAAAGGATGCAACGACTTATGTAATATGGAGTCCAAACACGAAGCGTTTTCGCTACTATTCTCCGCATGGAAGGTTGTTGAACCTCACCTCGACTACGAGGTGAGGTATTAATTTGCAATTAATTTGCTTGTTTAAGTTATCCACGACAAAGCTCATTCCGTAAAACTCGCCTGAACGTCGAACACTGTTGAAATCTAAGGTTCTTCTGGAAGATTTGCTCGGAACAGAAGGACCAGCTACTTGTACGAGACTTCTTTTCCTTGAGTCACTAATGTGCACATCTTCCATTTCTTCAACGATGTTATCGTTCTTGAATTGCTCCTCAACACTCTATAAAAACAACTTAATTATTTTAATCCTATTTTAACTTATTTTCTTACAATTTTCCAATCTTTCAACTTCCTGTCGAAATCAACTCTCAGCACGTCTAAAACAGCAATTGTTGTGTTATAAGTAACACTTAGTCCTAACCTATGGAATTCTATGAACGTCTAAAACAAGATATATAATACACGTGTATTAGTTTTCTAATTACTGAAAAATAATAAGAAATTTTTCATACATTTTTGTTGGCTTGTGCTCTCCATAGAATTAGTCCGACGCACTTCTGAAATTGGTTGCATTTTTGAGATTGTTGTTGCAGAGCAACTCCAAGAATTGTAATCATTGGTGGAGTGAAACCAACACGGTAAAGTGTCTGGTGACACATTCCTTTAAGAATAGCCAATAAAAGGGGACATTCTTTTTCAAGTATCAAAAGCAATTTATGCTTATCGGGAAGAGTTTCTTCTCGCGTTGGAGAATTTTTGAATAATCTTTTCCTGACCAGGTATCGCATTTCTTTGAAAACCATCCTTCGAATCGTTGATCGGAATGCAGTTTTCTTTGAATGTTGGATCATTTTCCTTCCGATCGGAGTTTTAAACATGGCTTGCTCCAACTTTGCACAAGTTAATTTTGTTTGAACTTTAACGTCCGCTGTATTTTTTTCCGTTTGAATTTGTTTCTCTTCCTTGTGAGGCCTGTCCAAAACTTCTTTACAGAATCCATTTTGTAGTCTAAGTTTAAGTTTATCCTTTGCCGTAGCTGCTGTTTTCAACAAACTGGCACAGTCGGAACACAATAACTTCGTATGTATGTTTTTTAACTCTTCTTTTTCAAATAAGTTTTCAGAAATGTTAAAGACGGACTTGAAGCCATTGAACACTGTCAGTTCCGAATGTGGTAATTTTGATTGGAATCGTAATATACGTTTTGGCTGTGTTCTGATCCCACAAAAATCACATTTATCCGACATTTTTTCTTTTATTCTAGTGTAATTTAATCTAATAAAAACTAAAAATTAAAAAAATGAATGAAATGGAAAACTTGAGACGCAAAAGTGTTGACGTGAGTCATTTAATCCAATTAAAACTTCAAGGGCATTTGTAATGCTAATTTGGCTAATACAGTATTTAATTTAATTACATATTTAATTATTGTTCATCAATAACGAATTCTATTAATAATTTAATTAGTTAAATGTTTTTATTAATTTAGATTATCAAGACAAAAAAATATGAGAAGGTTATACATGAGATTGCCCATGTAATTTTTAAGTCCCATTCTCTCCTGTTCCGAAGCTCCTCGGAACAGAAGAGCATGGGGCTATACTCTTCTCTATACTCTTTCTGTTGCGTCATCCAGAAGAGAAAATCAAAACTCAACTTGCACGCACTTTGCCTCATACGGATTCCTGTTGTTGACGAAGAGAGTTTGTTTTGTGAATTTAATTAATTTTTTCGTGGATGCTCCCTTAAAAACGTACTACATTTGGATTTATAAAACCCAATAATTGTAAGCTTATAAATATTTACATAGCATCCAAGTATGTTATAACATTTCATGTGTTTTATTTTTAAACTTTAAAATCAGGTTAACACAAGAAGTGAAAGGCAGGAAAAGGGAACACAATGCTCACAGAAAGGAGTAGAACTAAGTCAACCACCATTTGTCTTTGACATTTGGCCATACAGTTCTTAATACTGACTGACTCACCAACTGGAAACTTCAACGTTCAACAAGACACGAAATTAACAAGACTTACCACTTTTCATGCAAAGAAGTAAGTAAGCTTAAGTTCCATCTGTCATTTTCAACCATTTATTTTACTAATTTTATTTTAGACTAACTGACTAAGGCCACTACTCTTTGGTGTGAAAATATAATTTTGAGAATGGAAGGAGGAAGGAATAATCGTTGTACTAATCTGTCTCACCGTTCGAGCAATGTTGAGTTTCTTATTGGTGGTGTCATAAAAAAGGCAATAATGAGAAGAAGTGCTGCCTTAGCATACAGAAAACAGAGAAGACGCTTATTGAAGAAATTAATTAAGAATTTAGGGTATGGGGATCAACGTCTTTATTCTTCAAGACAATTTGTAGAAGGATCTAACAAATATGAAGAGTTTTTCTGTTACAACGAACATGAATCTGAAGATGAATCGGATGATAAACCTGCCGGATCAGAAGAAGAAAAACAAAATTCTGATTCTTCACGAGAATCTGATCGAGGGTCAACTCGTGATGATGGTGAACGGAGTTCTGTAGTAACCCAGCCATCTCTTATGCTCCAAGATTTGTCAATCAATATAACGGATTTCTGGCTGGAACGACAGTTGGGAAATGTTAGAGTCCCTTTGAGTTTACAAAGTAGGATTTCCGAAACAGCATTTCAATCTCAACCTGACTTTCCATTGAAACATCTTTTGACGAATGGAATCCTTCAAGAAAAACCTATCAGAGTTGAAAATTTGAACAAAGTATTCTGTTCGCAATGGCTTTCGGATCGTCAAGTCATTTTTGGAACAAAATGCAACAAGGTAATAATTCTACACAGAACACAATAATTTTTGTAAATATTTGACATGTTTTTTTTTAGCTAATGGTGCTGGATATTCATTCAAAGCATTTGACGCAGATTCCATCTTTGACACCTTCACCTAGAAGTCTACCACCCGATCAGCAATGTGGAATTCATGCCATTCAAATCAATCCTTCACGAACAATGCTTGCTACTGGAGGAAAAAACCCAAATGATATGGCTGTCTATAAACTTCCTACATTTGACCCAGTTTGTGTGGGCGAAGTAATTAATTTAGTAGTTAGTTTTTTTTTCATTTACAAAGGACTAATATTTAAATCATTTTAGTTGGCTCATGCTGATTGGCTTTTTGCCTTGACTTGGCTGGACGATCAGTTTGTCGTATCAGGTTCTCGTGATACGACGGTAGCTCTGTGGCAGGTTCCAGACACTGATGATCCACCACCTCCACCAACACGTCGAGAATTTAATTATGTTAATTCAGTTCCATCTTCATCCTCTTCAATATTTCTTGGACCTTCTCTTGATGAATTGACAGTCCCAACTTATTCTTATATGAATGCAGTATCTGTAAAAACTTGTAAGAGTGCCCAAAAAGTTCGTGACATTGTTTTCAACCGTAGACTTCAAGAAGTTGCCTGTGTATCTCTCAATGGCTACATCCACGTTTGGTCAGCTGACAAATTTGTACAGGTGAGATTGAATAACTCCAAGTTTTCCATAATTGTGTTTGTCATTTTGTTAATCTGTGATTGTTTTGTTTCAAGAAATTTTCAAGAAAATTATCATTCACATTAGAAAATGTTTGTATGGCTGTTCACGAAGACTACGGCTTGTATGCTATAGGCAGTAAATCCCATACAACATTGATGGACGCTCGTACAATTCAATGCGTGAAGAAAATTCCATCAAAGTACTCAGGTTTTGGTATAAGATCAACATCATTCTATTCTTCTCTTCTGTCAATTGGAACTGGCCAAGGAACTCTCGTAATAACTTACTTATTAACTTAGTTCAAGATAATAATTTTTTATTTTTTTTTAGCTAATCTACGATCTCCGAGCTGGGAAATACTTGGAATCTAATATAAATTCAGCTCGTTCTGCAACACTTAAATTAAGTTCTGGATGGACTTATCCAGATCAAGAAGTTATACAGGATGCCTACAGGCAGAAATACACACCAGCCCTTTACACCCACTCCGTCGACGCAAGTGGGACAAGATTATTTGCCGCTGGTGGCCCACTCCCAATCACACTTTGTGGTAATGTCATTTCTCTTTGGCATTGACATTCGGTCAGGTTTAAGTCGTGGATTAGATTAGTTTTTGTAGTTAAAATTAGGTTTTATCATTAATAATTATGTTCGCATTATGTCATCTTTTACAGCGATTGAATGGTCTAATCGTGAATGAATCTTAAAGAATTAATACTTTGGATTCTTAATATTAAATCCATGAATATTATATTTTAGTTGGTTACATTTTGTTTTTATTTACCTGTAAGCAATATTTATTTTATGCTTTACAAAAAATTAGAAGTTTAAATCCATAAGAAAAAAGTGGCAAAACAAGAATGGAAAAAAGAAGCCATTTAACTCGGGATTAGACATTAAGAGATTTATATAAGTAGGAAGGCTCGGAAGGTTTTAATTATCCATATTTGGATAAATTAGAAAATGATAGATATTATTAGTATAGTTTATTCCTTCATGGACTCCTCCGTTGGTTGAGAAGCTGGTTGATGATCAGTGTCCTTCTTGGATCCAGAGACAATGTCATCGATTCTCAAGAGGAGAATTGCTGTTTCGATGGCTGTCTTGTAAACTTGAAGTTTAACTGTAAGCGGTTCCCAAATTTTGAGTTCCTTCATATCCACAACAGCACCGGTTTCTCCGTTAATTCCCCAAGAACCCTCACCAAGAGCATGTTTAGCTCTCAACCCTGTAAGGGTCCGGATGACATTAGCTCCGCAGTTCTGAGCCAGAGTCCGTGGAATCACTTCCAATGCCTGGACCACTGCACGATAAGGCCACTGTTCTACTCCTGTCATTGACTTACTCTTCTCTGAAAGAACATGAGCCACAGCCATCTCCACAGCTCCACCGCCTGGTACAACACGAGGTTCAAGGTAAATGTTACGTGCAACACACATTGCATCTTGAAGATTCCGCTCAACCTAATACAAAAAGTAGGTTAGATCTTTAACGTAACATGTCAGTCAATATCAACTCACCTCTTTCAATATATCACGTGAAGCACCTCGAAGAATAATAGTGCATGCCTTGGGATCTTCACATTCTTCAATGAAGCAGAAGTATTCATCACCAAATTTACGAACTTCGAACAAACCACATTTGGTTCCAATGTCTTCCTCCTTGATTTCATCTGGTCGGCTCACAATAGTAGCACCAGTGGCTCGGGCTATACGATTGTTGTCAGACTTCTTGACACGTCGAATTGCAGTGATTCCAGCCTACACACAAATTAAAAATTAATTAATGACTAATAAATTATTAGCAATGTTTAGATCAACATACCTTGACAAGAAAATGTTGTGCCAAATCCGATACCCCCTTCTCTGTGAATACTAAATCAGGCTTAACTCGAATAATATCGTCACAAAGCTTCTTAATAAATTCCTCTTCCTGTTCCAACATCTTCGTGAAGTCTTCTTCCTTCATCAGTTCAACATTGGTAACACTTTCACCTTTCTTGTACTCCAAATTACAATCCAGGAGAAGTATGCGTGGTTTTTCAATTCGACGCCTCATTTTCTGATGAGTGATATCCTTGTTCAACATAATTCCTTTAAGGACGTAAGAATCCTCGATTCTCCCTCCAGGGATCTTCTCAACTTTTGCATAGCGCTTGATATCGATCTCTTTTCTACCGAATTCTTCTAAACTCACAGTTTTCACAGCCTCTTCAGCAATTTTAACAGCAAGATCGGACCATTTTGAAATAAATTTCGTTCCGATACATGCTTTGATTACATCCTGAACTTGCTCAGGTTTTGTAAGATCAACAGGAGTAGCAATCTCGTCTCGAAGAGCTACAATCATATCTTCAAGAGCTTGACGGTACGCACGAATAATAACTGTTGGGTGCATTCCTTGATCTAGAAAGGGTTGAGCTGCTGACAAGATATCACCTGCTAAAACAATTACAGATGTTGTTCCATCTCCAACCTAATTAAAATTATCCCAAGTGTCATGCTATTTTAAAGTAAAGTTACAGATAAATTGTTTAAATAGCAATTATTACCTCTTCATCTTGAGTTCGAGCAATCTCAATGAGCGATTTAGCTGCAGGATGTTGGACAGTAATCTCACGTAAGATCGCATTACCATCATTAGTAAGCACAATTCCACCCATTGGATCCATTAACATTTTCAGCATTGCTCTTGGGCCAAGACAAGTCCGGATGACATCCGCAATCGTCTAGAAATGTTTAAAGTATCAGCCTTGTTGAACTTTTCGTAAGTAATCATAAGCAACACAAAATAAACTTACTTTCCCAGCATTGATGTTCTCAACCTGGACTTTCCTGCCAGATTCGCGTTTAACATTTTGATCTGTAACATAAGTAAAAGCATGTAATAATTTAGTCCTGATTACTTCAAGTTAAATGCAACACAATACATTCAATGAGTCATTGGGTTAGGATTAGGTAGGCGTAGGACGCATAATTCTTCTTGCCGGAGGAATCGGCCAACTCAAACGGTTACAAGCAAATAACATGTTTAATAAACGAATGGCTTACTTAGGACAATTATTGGAGCTTGTCTTCCGAACATTTTGGCAACTTGGTTAAATAGAAGTTAAACTAAACTGATATTTAAATATTTATCGATGATAAACTTCACAGAAAACTTTATTTTCAACAACGTGGTTTCTTGCTCTCAAAAAAAACCGTTCGCCTCTTCGAAATTGAAATCCTTCCTGCGCTGAGTAGTGTGTGTGTGTGGGAGTGAATGAGACTGGGATGACGAAAAAACACAACACAAGCATTAACTAGACCCTTAATTGATGTGGTGGAAGAAAGAATGAATGTTGCGAAGTATGGCCACGCCCGGCGCGGCCATATTTTCAGTTAAATAATAATAAAACAGTTAGTTTATAGGGATGAACACAAGTCGAGCCGCTGCGCGGCTTGACTTGACTCGCCAAAAATTTTCATGACTCGGCTTGTGACT
>JAQGCN010000164.1:0-37371 GCA_034699725.1 Friesea truncata | reverse complement strand
TTGCACATATTTCATTTATTTCACTTTTTTGCATTTATTTGCAGTGCAATGAAAGATGCACCATTTTGGTGCAAAAAGTCCAACTCTGTGTAGGGTATAAACTGATACAATAGTGTACAACACTGACCAATATTTCGGTATATCACGAAAAATGTTAGCTGGTAGTTCCTGTTAGGTATACGAAAAGTTTTACTTGCAAAACTTATCTATTTAGTATGTCACACCTTGTAAAGATTAATCCATTGATGAACATAAATTATAATAAACTTTATTATTTCGTTGGCTGAAAAATAATTTTTATCTTATTTGACAGCTTGTAAGATGGAGAACTCGAACATTTATTATTTAATAAAGAAAGATAAAACAAATGCTGCTCTTTGACATTTTGCCTCTTATTTCATCCCTGTCATGTATTTTGTTTTTACAAATTGTACAACAATGAATTGAGTTTAATTGAGATTTCTCAATCAAAGACGATTGGAGTATACTTTCCTTACTTCTAAAATTGTTGAAAAATATTAATATAGACAGCGACGATAGTGATGCTGAAGGAGGACTTGGGAATGTCACACGGATTGTCCTTCGCCCACCAGGTCATTCAGGAAAAGCCAAACGAGGTCACTTATCTTTTGATGCTTCGTTCGAAACTGGTATTTTTCATCAGCAGTTTTACTGAACGGAAGTAAAAATTTCTTTGATATACTTTTTAGGAAATCTAGGAAAGGTAGATTTTATATCTGAATTTGAGTACGATCTATTCATCCGTCCGGATACTTGCAATCCAAGATACAGGGTTTGGTTCAACTTTGTAGTGGACAATGTACGCCTTGATCAAAGAGTTCTATTCAACATTGTTAACTTCTCAAAAACGAAAACACTATTTTGTAATGGAATGACTCCATTGATCCGTACAACCACAAGGCCAAAATGGTACTTTTGATTTAATTAAATATATTTTGCTCATTACTTTATTTATTTTTTACAGGCAAAGACTTGGCGGAAAATATGTTTACTATCACAAATCACCAGAACATAGAAATCACTACATTCTGTCTTTTGTTTTTATTTTCGACCGAGAAGAAGATGTCTACCAATTTGCATTTACGTTTCCATATTCCTATGCAAGAGCTGAAAATCATATCAATAATATTTTACAAAAGAATATTCCATTTGTTTCTATTCAGAATGTAGCAGTTTCTCTTGTAAATACAATACAATATCTATAAACAGAAAAATCAGTTTAATTGATAAATATTTTTCTTTTTCTGTAGCATAATCGTAAAGTTGATGCGGTTACTATATGCAATCCATTGCTTCTGAATAAGAAGTCAAAAGTTGTTGTCATAATGGCAAGGATTCACCCTGGAGAATCTCCGACGTCGTATGTAGCTCAAGGTAAACTTAAGGTTAAAAATTAGAATTAAAACTAATTTTTCTACTTTAACAAAGGCATACTGGATTTTCTCATCAGCATGCATCCGTTGGCTGTCGTTCTCAGAGACCACGTCATAATTAAAATCATTCCAATGGTTAATCCGGATGGAGTTTTTAATGGAAACCACAAGTAATGAACACGTGTTAAACACGATCTTTAAAAATAAAATATAAAGCTTAAATGTAAAGTTTTTAATTTTACCTTCGCTTTTTTCTTTATACGAAAAGTATCTAAAATCCGAATCTGCGAATCGTTATGTTTATTCTATTTATATAAATATAAAAAAGAAGAAGTCATAAAATCACTTATGAAACTTTTCTCTAGAGTTTCCCTCATGGGTTACGATCTGAATCGTCACTGGAACCAAATTTCTCCATGGTCACATCCAGTACTTTTTTCTTTGAAATCCTACTTCCAGGACTTAGATGCAAACAAGGTATGATATATGGGAAATGTTCAATGCAATCTTTCTTGTACGCGGAAATTCACAGTCATGTGCCAATGCAAACTGTGAGTAGTAAATAGTTTTCATGATTTTGAAATTTCCAGGAAATGGAATTGGACATGATTTTTGATCTCCACGCTCACACAAGTCTTCTTGGTGCTTTCATCTACGGCAATTCTTATGAAGATGTTTATCGGTAATAATAATAAAAAATTAAAATAGATCTTCTTAATTTCTAAAACTAATAGGTTTGAAAGACACATTTTGTTTCCAAAATTACTGGCTAATAATGCAGAAGATTACAATCCCAGTTATACTATGTATAATAGAGACCTAAATAAAATAGGAACAGCAAGACGACATCTTTGCGATACCCTTCGCAGCTCTGTAAATGTTTATACCCTCGAAGTATCCGTTTATGGTTACCTACAGCACAATCACAATGGAACAACAAGCTCTGTACCATACTCTGAGGATGGATGTGCGTGTAAATTATAAATTATAAAGTTTAAATTATTTTTAAGCTAAGGCTGATATTTTTAGATTTTCGACTTGGACGAAATATTGTTAGGACGTTAGCAGAATATTACCGGGTTACAGGAATTATATCGGCCAGTAATTTTCCTGCAGTTCCACCCAGCGCTAACAATCAAGGAAATGAAGACGACACCAAAAAACGAATTATCCGACGGTCAAGGTCTCGTTCTAGGCCTCCAACTCTTGTAAAAGAGAAAGTTGGATCAGCAGTTTCGGAAGAAACTGGCCGAGTTATTGTTAAGCGCAAGTCTGTCAAAGGTTCATCGTACATTGACGGCGAGGATGGTGATGACGAGGCAGAGCCGGAGCCAATTTCTTCATTTGACCAAAACGCCGCTGAATCAGAATCTCTTAGCTCTAACGATTCTAGTTGCCATGATAAAAGTTTGGAATCTGGATTTGCAATTTCTAATAGAGAACTTCAAATGCAGTCTGAAAATGAGTTTTTGAAAAGAAATCATGAAGGACAGGGAGTTGAATTTCAGCAATCCACGTCCAAGAATATGGTACGGAAACATTTCAAGAATTTTGATTTTAGTGTGTTAAATTCGGGACTTGAAAAACAAGACGATTCTACAAACGGAGAACCAAATAGTAACTCAGGCGGAGGGGGAAGAAAAGTAGGAGGGGGTGGCGTTCTAGGAATAAAGAAAGGACAGCGAATTCGAAAGACTTCGAAGAAATGGTCATCAGGATTAGGAAATACAGATTCTCCTTCACTTACAATAATTGATTTTAATTTACTCATTCTAAAAGGCTTGGAACATAAACTCGACTTAAATAATATACGAGGATATGAATCTGCTGACAGAACTAAAAATTTCCAAAGTTCTATAAAAAATAAGGGTAAATTGTACAGTCGCCGGAGACCAAGAATGAGGGCTGTAGTTACAGATTGGGAAAATACTTCTGATTCTGAAGATGATCGAGATTCAATAAAGACACAAAGGCATTATTATCAGAATTTTCAACACTATGCTCCGGGGACATCAAATTCAGACTCGGGAGTTTGGAACGTTAAAATGTCGCTAAATCCAAGAAAAGCAGTTAACAAACTAAAGAGTAAATATTATTAATATTATGAATTATTATGAATTTAATGACAAATTCAGCATTTTGAAGGCAATATATGTTCTTTAATAATTCATATTTATTAAAAATATCATATAAATATCATATATATATAAGTGGTAAGAACTGAAAATGAAATATAACAATTCAGGCAACACCCTAACAATTGGAGTTTAGAATTTGTAACATTAAAATATCACTGATAACAATATTATTTTATATATTTATTTGTCTAATTAAAAGTTAAAACGATTGAACGCAACGAATCTTAACATTGCAGACCAGCCGCAGTACTTTAGGTACTTTGTTTCATCAATCAATCATGGAGATAAAATCGAATCTTTAATTTAACTCAGTTCGTTTCAAACCACCATATTTCTTCGTTCTAAAATATTCAAAGATTAAAATTAATTTGACTTAACTAGGCTAAGATTCAACAATATTTCATTTAACCTGCTTTTGGAGACGGAGAAACTGACCGTGCATTCTTTTTTCTACTGTTAATTGTTACTTTACTCGTGCTATAAGTGTAATAGAAATTAATTTTAGAAATCAAAAGGCTAAAAATAACCGCTGGATTTTGATTTTACTTTGGCAAGACCCGTGTTCCTTGAACTGGTGGAAGGGAATCGGCTGAGCCACCAGATTTCAGGCTTCCACCAGAACTGTCTCTAGAACCCATTTTATCCCAAGAATGAGTTTTACGGTGTGATTTTTTAGTTCCATTTCCAGAATCTCCTAATCCATTACTATAAAATCCAATAAAATACTAAAGGATGTATCATATACGAAAGAATACATTTCAGTAATTAGAGCAATCACATACCTCTTGCCAATACGACGTTTTTCTAATTCGCGACTAATAGCATCGGGAATATGTTGAGGTGGAGAAATTTGTTTGTCCCGAAATGGAGTTCCTGTCTGTACAATATTTGAAATAAAACTTGAAACTTAAAAGAAAAATAATTAAAATGTTTACTTTAGAAATTCCATTTTGAGCGAAGAGATCATCCCCTTCCTCCCTTCTAGCACCGGAAGCAATTTCATCGTCAGATTGGGACTTTATCATTTCTGCTGAATAGGATGGTCGTGCTGGTGCAATCGGAGAACGGCAAACCGCACTGTTCACATCTTCCAGCTTTCGAAGAAGTCGTTCATTTTCTCTACAAACCAATTCCTGATCTCTAATAAGCAAATCTCTCACAGCAATTAACTCCCAATTTTCTTGACGCAAAGATGCATTTTCTGAAAGAAATTGGTGAACGGTCTCCACTAATTGGCTCTGTTCCATTTGATCTATTTGGTCCTTGTTCACCGTTGGAGTAATGCCGTTTGGGGTTCCAACACCCCAACCATTACCTTCATTGTCAACATGTAAAAGTTGTCTAAGTTGTGTGTTCTCATCACGCAAGGAGGATACTTCCCGTTTAAGGCTAACGATTAAAGCTTCTCGAGGATCCTAAAATAGTTTAAATTTAATTAAATTTAGAATTTTTTTTCCATAAAAAACTGTTTAGTTTTACCATTACAACTACAGGTTTTGTCCTAATTCTTTTGGCTCTAGCAGCGTATCGAAGCGTATTTAGTGTTTCACTCAAGTTTGATTTTGCTGGAGAAATACATGCAATCTAAATTGAATATAATTGTTAACAGAATTTATAAGTTTAGCTATAAAATCATTTGACTTGTAAAATAATTTCTTACCATTAAAGTAACACCATTTCCAGCTAAACTGTCAGCAAGTAACTTTGTCAGTTTGCTGTCACGATAAGGAATGTGGCCACTTTTTCGCTTAGCATCACTAAGGGATGCTATACAGTAGCCTAGTACCATAAGGCTTTTATTTATATTGTTTGCCTCTTCAAGGGTTTTTCCTTCGCTTTGAGTTTTCTTTGTCATTTCACTTCCAGCTAAGTCTACAAAATTAAGCTTTCCGTGCCTGGATATGAAGACACCTTGATCTGTTGCTTTTTGTTCTGAAGTAATATGGACTGTAAGGATGGTGTGACTACGACTTGAATATTCGTTCATATTGTGCTTTCCGACGGCTCTATTTCTCATTCCTAAATTAAAAATTAATTTATAGATTGAAATCATGAAGGTCATTTAATTATTAACCTTCTTCAAGGACGGCAAGAAGATCATCAAACTCTTCACATTCAACCATAAAAAGATTTTCAACAAAGAATCCTCGTGATTTTTTTGACCATCGTACTGCGAGAGGTTTTCTCGCTGAGCCTGGATTGAGTAGGTCGATGACCTAACATAAAAAGTAGGGAACATTTTAAAACTATTATTATAAGGTTTCATCAATCGCATGTAAAATTGAAAGTGGATCAATAATATTCGTCAACAAATAATAGAAGAGGTGGTAGTGAAAAGAATTTTGAAAGCTTTTGGTTTTATATTGTAAATTAATGTGGAGTTCCGTTTCCTTGACGTTGGAAAAGCACAATAAAGAATGGCTTACGAGGAGATAAGCGTAACTTTACCTTTTCATTGTAGATTTCTAAAAATGACGCTTTCAGAATAAAATGGAAGTCATGGCGGGTTTGGATTTGGTCAAAAAGATACAAGAAAGAACGAAAGACGAGGCCGTGGTCAGGTGAAAATGGATCTGGATTTTTTTCAAACTATAAAATCAAAAAAATAATAATAATTTTATGATTCGTGATTTTTCAACTTGATGTTTACAAGATGAGGAGGTCCTGTTAGTGTATGAGTCTTTCCTGATCCTGTCTGTCCATAGCAAAATGCAGTGCAAGAAAATCCATCTATAGCCATTTCAATAAGTCTTTTGATACCGGAATGATTCAGAACGTCTTCTTGTGTTGCTTCCGGCTCAAATACTACATTATATGTAAAGCACTTTGGTTTTTCCTTAGCGACAGAATTCTCCAACCATATTTGGCCATCTCCAGGAAAATGTGTTACGTTTGCATCTCGATTAAGTTCTTTTTCATTCAATGGACGAACTCTAAAAGTAAAATTGTAATTTGTAGTTAAATAAATAATCGATCTCTTCCATAAGTGTATGCTGTCATAATTAAGTTCAGAGTAAAGGTGAAAGAAAAAGAAAGTTTAATGATCTCTTTCTCTTATGAAAAGTTTATTAGTAAGGTTAATTCACTGCAAAAGTAGCCCTTCCTGGTTCCAAATATATCCCTTTACTTTCAAATTTTATATTGCTAATTTCAAAATACTCTTTCATTGAAACAATTCCATTTATCTGACTTTTGCTAAACTTATAAAAGTTATAAACAGTAAACTAATTAATGGAAACTAAGTTCTTTCTTACCTTATAACTACATTGATATTGTTTTTATCCTGTATGTCCATATCCAAATCTGTCCCGTCTAGTGTCAACATTGAACTAGCGCTCCCAAGGCCCATACTCATACTTTAAATAAAGAAGTAAAAAATTAATAATTCAAGTTATGGATGCTTTTTAGAAATTTATATAAATTTTTTTAAAATTCTTAAGCATAATTTTCGCACATGAAATCTTCGAATGCCGTCTATTCATCCCCCTATCGCAAAATTATAAAAATTTAATAATCAGTATAATTAATACACACAAAATAACCCTCAAAAATTCATATCAAATGCAACATTTTCAAAATAGCAAATCTTTCGATTTACTCAAAAACTTGATTCACTAACAGTCAAAAAATTGATCATGAAGAGTTTAGCTTTCAAAGAATTGACGTGCTATGTTTTTGTTGAAAATAAATTTGGTTTTATTTATTATTGCGTGCGGTTTAACTACCAAGCCATGAATATACGTTATATGTACAAACATTTAACGAGCCAATTATTGACTGGAAATATGTTTGTAACTTTAGACATAAAAAAGAATATTTGACAACATTCCGAAGACCCTTCAAAATTTGATGAATTTATACGAACAATTATTTTGAAATGGTCAGTATTTATTTAGTTAATGAAATTTCTTATCGATAAGAAAATAGAAATAGATTTTACTTCTGAAGAAATTAAAATAATCCATTTTCATGTTATACAGATGAAACAAAAGTAAAACAGAAAATTTTGTAACGGGAAAATCAATTTCTGATTTAAATTATTCATATTAGCCGATGTCAAATTTCATGTGTATATATTAAAATTTTGAGACAAGAGAAAATTATACGATCAATCATTTATTTATAACTTAAGGTTTATTACATTCAGCGAAAAGAGAAAGTAACTTTGTATTTTTGAAGTAAAATATAAGTGTTGTTATAAAGTAAGTAAAGTTTAGCAATACTTCAAAAGCCACGCAAAGGAAAAATGATAATCTTTGACTTTAATTGTCATTCGGATTAATAATTTTAATTTTACTTGTTATTTTGAGTTAAGCTGATGTTATTGTGAATTGAGTAAAAAATGAATATTTTATTACCTGTTATTTGTAAACGTGTTTGTATTTGGACGTTGGAAAACGAAATTTGTAGGCTGATGTGACGATGGACTTCGTGCAGAGGTAGATTGGAGCCCTTTTACGTTTGAAGAGCTGACCATTTTCACTTGGAACTTTGATTCTTGATACTGTTGGAGGGAGTTGTGGAAGCCAGGTAACATTCCACAAACATTTCTCACTGAAAAAACTAACTTTCACTCCCTCACTTTCTCAAGTCCAGTCACACCTGAGAAATGAAGAGGGAAAGGAATCGATTCTGGTCGAGTGGTTGGACTGACGTCTAAGAAACCACTTTAGTAAAAATAATCATTATCCAGCTCGACACGTAGACAAGGAGAAAATTTCTATATACAATAAAATATCGTCACGTTAGTTTCCTTCCTACTGCGCATTTCGGACATTCCATGGCCGAAGGATGGGTTGGAAATAAGAACAGAGACAGCGATGCAATGGTACCCCTATTCGGAGAAGGAAGGTTACCTTAGTGTTCCTAAACCAATTTTCTCAAGAACCTTATTTCTATCATAGATTGAAAAATGATTAAGAGGAATTCATAAATTAATCCCAATATCCTCAATACCATCACCATGAAACCATCCATTATGAAAAATTCAGTTAACATTTTGAATTCTTTGGGGTTGACATTGCATTGTATTTTCCCAAACACCAACCACATTATCCAGTTTGTTGACAAATAAGTTTCATTAACTTATTTCTCATTTTATTTTAAGATGAAGAAATGGAGCACTTTGATCGAGGGATGGATGATGGGCCGGAGAAATAAGCTGTCTTTACTGGACAGAATAAATTCCGTTATCCAGATTTAAAAAGATGCATTTATAGCTTATTATTGGGATATGAAAAAAACTTAAAAATGCGTTCTGAGACTAAGAATTTTCACCAAGGAAAAATATTTATAAAGTTGTTTATACAAATAAATCAGATTGGATTTTTAGTGGGGAGGGGGTGAGTTTATTCACGAGGAAGGTCCTTGGTGTAATAGGATCATGGGAGTGTGCTATTAATGTGTCCTTGATGTCTTATTTTTAAATTGCCAATTTAGTGTCAACTACAAAAAGTCTATTCAAAAATAATTTGGAATTTGTCAAAAAAAATTCCATTGATATTTAGAATTCACACTTAACAATTATTGTGCAAAAAAAAAGGAAGCTACGAGTATGTCCATTCACAAAAAATGTCGCATTTTTCAATAAAAACACAATTAATTATGTTGATCTTTGATATTCCTATGAATAACAACAAATATGACATATTGACCTTAACGTTCTGAGTTGGGAGGATATACTTTTAGCAAATGCTTACTTGGGTGGATGAATGTCAATTCTAAAAAACTTTCATATGATGCTATTCAAATTTTTAAAATATAATAATATTTTCATTAAGTAAGAAAGATGAAACAGTAGCTTTCTGTAAGTTATCTTGACAAATCAAACAAATTTTTAACACAGTAAGAGGCGGAGTTATAATAATATAATTCTGGCTTATAGCTGTAAAAGGTTTTACCCGGTCTGTAAGTTATCTACTGCTGTAATTGAGTCCATCTGTCACTTGACAGTTTTTCGAGGACATTAATTTTCCCTCATTAAAAATTTACCAACTATTTTCAAATTATATTGGATGCCATCAGTTCTGTCATGTAATATGTCCAAATTTTCTTCAAAAAATGCAACAGCCAATAAGCAAAACTGCGCACCGAAAATAATTTTCTCCGGATTTCCACTAATTTATCTAAAATATGATAAATATGAATATAGGAGTTTTAGCTTTTAAAAATGTCAATTCTGAAAAATTCAAGTGTTTTTATTATGATTAAATAATTGGTTTACACATGACTCATTTATGTATGAGAAAATCAATAAAGCAAAAAAGTGTAAAAATCAATAATCTCCTTTTCTTACTTTCACTTCCTATCCCTAAACTTTCTCATTCAAAATTCTTCCAGCTGTCGATTTTTAATTCAAAATGGAAAACAATAACTTAATCGTAATTGAAGAAGAATTAAGTGGACTGTTGAATGAAGTTCTTAAAGAGACGCTTTCAAGAGATGAATTTCATTCACTCTTTCAACCAATTGCAGCATTGATTCCAAAGTGGTCAAAAAAATCAAGATTTGAGAATCTAAAAAATGCATTCAAAGTGTTTCTAACGCTTTTTGGAATTGTATTGTTGGCTTCATCCGTTCTTACAGGAGACTTCGGACTCTCTTTAAGGTCAACGATCCGATTCCACGGACTTGCAGCAATTCGGATTGCTTTGGTCAAAGTAAGTTATTTTTCTCGCGTGTATAATTGAATTTTAATGAACCTTTATTACTTTTATTGAATAGCTACTTCCATTTTGGAACTGGACAGACTTTTACTATAGCCGATGCCTCGTTCGGAATCCTTTCTACGAAGATCAAGACCTGAAACTTGACGATTGCAATGTATAACATTAAATGCTAATTAAGTTTAATTTTTCATAAAAGATCGACTTATTTTTTAATTCAGCTTTGCGAAACACTGGAAAATATTGAGCGTCTATTCAATGTTAGCCAATCATCTGTAATTGAGGAATATATTAAGAGAGAACGTCCGTTCATAGTCACTGACGCTATGGAGGACTGGCCCATTATGACGACGGATCACTTCTGGTTTGACAACATAACGGAAGTAAGAATCGGATATTATAATTAAATTACTTAAGGAAATGCAGATGGTTTTGTTGTGTTTTTTTGACAAAGTGGGTTTGTCCAGCGAAAACGTGGGCATTTCCTAATAAATACTTCCGACATCTTATACTTTTATCAAGAGCTGGAGTATTAAATAATTAATTTTTTGGATTTTCAGTTATACTTGGTACAGGAGAAGTACAGGGCTTGTAATCTTAATACGAACCTACGTATGGGACAAGGTGATCTTGCAAGGATCCTTCGGAAGCTTTACAGTCCACACACTGAACAATGGTTTCTGCACTGGTAAATAATGGTGTTGGTATTATTAACTTGTCCGAATTTTATAAATGAAATTTATGCCCAGGGAAAACTGTCAAAAAGATGGAGCTAAAATTACGAGACAATTTTATAGACGCCCATATTTTATAACAAATTCCTTGGACTTCACTGGCTCTAATTGGGTTCTTATGTCTTCGGATTTTAAAGGGCGTGTCTATAAATCGGTATATTAGATATTAATTCCCAAAATATTTTACAAAATTAATTTGTTTTACATAATACACAGTTGGAAGTTCGTGACAGCCTTTGTATGCTATATCAAATGCGAGGTTCGAACCATATTCGACTCAGCCCAAGAGAAACATGTCGGGCTCATTGTCCAGAAGTCACTTTTACAATTTATGAAGGAGAAATACGTAATTTATAAAAATATCTTGAAAATTTCTCTTACAAAACGTGAATTTTGTTCATTACAGTTGTAGTTACGAACCTGTTATGGTCGTTGGAATACATTCCTGGAGAAAATGGGGACAACTTAGGAATTCTTTCTGAAGTTTCTTGGCCCTCGTTGGATTAAATTCTCATTTGATTCAAATTCAAAATCAAACAAAAAATTGTAACGTATATCAGCGATTCGTTTGATTTATTAACATTTTTAATTAACTTCCAGATTTTAAATTAACACAGTTTAAAACACCTGCGGACCTTATTAATTTTTCATTTGATGTATTTAGTAATTTATAGTAGATAAAATTATGTTCAACATTGGTGACTGGAACCTATTCATAAATATGGTTTAAATGAAAATGAAAATATTAAACTTAAACGTTATAAACTATAATAATATAACTCCAGTCATAATTAGTCATTTTTCTCTTTGATTTGAAATATATATAGAAATTCAACAATTTCGACTTTTATAGTCGCTTACACACTAGTTCATAGACTTGACAATGAAAATTAATAACCTCGAACTAATACAACTGATTATCATTTTGGCTAAATAATCATCTTTAACGGCAAACACCAAAAGGCTTAAATTGGCTTTTTTTTTAACCTTTTTGAATTATTTAATACACAGTAGGAAAGAAAGGGTTCATTAAACGTATACCCCAAGGATTGGATAGCAAAGTAACACTCGAGGTAGTATCAAAAAAGTTAAATTTGTCAGTATTTTGAGGGACATTCGAGGAGATATTTAATGATCGAGTAAAATTTTGGAATATTATTATTATAATTAACGTTGGGTTTATTGTGCATTCCATCATAACTCCCAGTAAACTACAGAATTGATTTTGAAGAATTCTGATTAATGAAATAAGAATTTAGTTTTAGGACTTCGCTATCCAGGAACCCGGGATATCCCTGATGAAAACGAACCCTTGAGTTTTAATAATTTGAGAAATGGGATTATAAGGTCATAGGCCATGCGCTCCTATCATCATAACAGACGATAGTATAAATAAGAGCAATAAGTTATTATACGATAAGCCTTAGCAGAATAACGATGAAGTTAAAAGAGAAAGGGAAACATTTGATATGTGAACTAATGTTGCATTTTGAAATGGGAAGAAGGCGTCCAAAAGGAGAACACAACTTGTAAGTTATTTTTAATTTAATTGTTGATTGTAACAATATATTAATGCCAACTTCATATTATTCACCGAGCCCAAATTTTTTAAAAATGAGTTCTTTGCCTTTGGAAAGGAAGGAATCGACGCCACCGGTAACAGTTTCTGTCCCTGTTCCACTGTTTCCAGCAGGATGAACTCCACTTCCTCCCGTAGCACTGTGCGTTAGCTCAGAAAATTTTTGCATAAAGTTTGAATGGGATTCACCCGAAAAGACACCTGGCAGTTTAGCGCCAATGGCACTCACACCTCTTCCAGGTCCACTTAATAACCCACCCATTCCTTTCAACTTTCCATCCTCCGGAGGTCCAACTCCGTGTTGGGTCTCAGGGGAAAACTGAGGCACAACTGAAGGAACTCCACCACGTTGAGCTGGATTCCTAGGTCCAAGTCCATCAGCGGAAGGTTGTGGCCCAAGTTTCCTTCCTAATGGAACTGGCAGGGATACTTTACCACCTCTCCGACCCCCCGCTACTCCTTCGTAATGGTTCCTCGGCTAAAATTTTAAAAATATTTAATAAAATTTTGAATAATAAATCTTATAATCACCCTCTTTGACACAGAATCTAGTTTGAAAAGCCCAAACATTATTCTTATGACAATCATAGCCACAAATAACTGCTAAAGGCATTTTAATTTCCCACGGCACTGCGTTTTAGACTGACAAGCTCATCTAAATTGATTGTGTTAGTTAAATTCTATAATTAATAATTTTAAATTTTTCTAAAGAAGGCAAGTCATTGAGCTTTGAATTTCTTAGAAAACTAAATTAAATTCAACTGTTTTGACTGATTTTTAATTGCTCGTGCTTATACATCTAATGAATTTTTCAAGGTTGTTTTATTTCTGAGTATTTTTTTAAAATATTGAATACTTTGGGAAAGTGAGGACTGTGTGTTGGAAGATAAAAAGGGAAGGAACAACAATGAAAGCTGAGCATTGTGAGGAAAGCTCTGAGAAAAAATTGCAAAAGCTGTATGAGTCGTCGGGTAAGGTGGCATGCGGAAAAATGTGTGGCTTACCTGTTGGGAGCCCGGGTGATCAAGAGGATAAGCAGCATCTAGAAAGGCAGCGGCGTACAGAGAGAGATAGTTAAAATAGAGTTCAGACGACAAAAAAAGACACGACATCAATGAAGGAATTTGATGGATTGCGACATATTCTCTCAAAATCCTTCCCTCCACCTCCTGCCTATTTTTCTCCCTCTAGCAGAGTCGACTCAACGCCTCACAATATGGGCTCATTCGAGGAAATTTTAAAAAAAGGGGTAGAAAGCCAAGAAAGGGTTAAACTAATTTAGATGAATGTGAAAAGCCCAGCGAGTCACAAAGAGGCAATTTTAGGGACTTAAAGTTCGAATTAAAAAATAAGGATCCAGCAAATCTTTTAAATTTATAATAATTGTATTATAGTATAAAAGGGTTAAATTGAAGGGAAAGCAACTGTAAAAATTTTGTTTTAAGAATTCTGGTATGTGTACGGTAATAAATCAAATTTAAAATTGGACGGAAAGCACATTGCAGAAATGGAACACCAAAGGCGCAGAATGGAGAGAAAGAATTGAAATTGTGAATTGGGTAAAAAAAATGAAAGAAAATTAAAAAAAAAGTAAAAATTTTTTTACCTTTCCGTCGACCTTCCATTTCTTGTGGACCAGGGCGAGGTGGACCAGGACCACCACTGACGCGTTGACTAGCTTCACGTGGAGGAGGTGCTGGTCCACGGGCCCCTGGACCAGCACCTGATGGTCCACCCCTACGACCATCTGGGCCCATACCCATATTACCACCTGGTCCGAGATGTTGCGGGCCACCACGCCTTCGCTCATATTCAGCTGGAGCTTCAGTTAGGAAGTTAGAAGGTACCAATCCTCGAACCCCGTTTAACTCACCCATGTAAAATCCATCATCATCTTTATCACCATATACATAGATAATTTCACCGGTAAGGAACGATAACTCTACCTAGATATATATATGGAGCATTTTTAAAAATTGTTAAAGCAATTAATAAACTAAACTTACTTCCGAGTCAACATTAGGTGAAAGTTCTTGGGGATCGTAGTCGTAAAGAGCTACCATTCTTTTCATTGGCATATTTGCATAGATGTCTCCCCAACGATCTCTACCCATAGCTCGTCTTTCCCTACCGCTTACAAGGCCACCCTCCCCGGTATCCTTTACATCAATAAAAATTATTCAGAGTTACATTATAAAACTTTAGAAATTGAACTTACGAGCTCACGTCCGGCTCTATCATCATCAGGATGCATTTCTGATACCATATTGCATGGAACGTATCCACGACGTCCATTAGCTTCACCCCAGTAAAATCCATCCATGTCTTTTTCACCAAAAATCTTCAAAATATTTTTAATAAGTTAATCAATCAAAGCATCAAAAAAAACAGTGTATTACCTTAATCATTTGTCCCTCTCTGAAAGGGAGTTCTTCATCACAAGCGTCTGGATTAGGTGACATTGAAGGCGGATCATAATCAAAAAGGGCAACAAAAAGGCGATGCCTCATTTGCTCTGGAGGTTTTCGCTGAGGCTGCGGTCTAGCTGCACCTCTACCACGGTTAGGTAATGGTCCATGTGGTGCATAATGACCTTGCGAGTAGTCTTCTTGTGGGCGATGAGGAGGTGGTGGATGTGGACCTTGATAGTGACCTCTGGCAGTGGAAGGGCGTTCACCAGGATATAAAGGCTGTTGTAATTGCGGATGGTGTCCACGGATTCCTCTGTCCCTAAATCCACGAGTATCAGGAGTTACTTCTAAAAACCAAATCAAAAGTAAATATTTGGAATTACAAGGAAAACATGAAAATATTACCAATGGAGGGAATATTGGACTGTGGGTATCCTGAATCACGATCACTAAAACTTTCGTCTCCTTCCATGGAAGAACCACCATGGCGCATGGGAAGAGATGATGATCTTTTTGTATAATGATTTTGTAACTAAAAAAAAGTATATTTTTATAAACAGAAAAAAGAAGTTGTTTTTTCTAAAAATTCTTACAATTCTTCCTTGTCTCCTACCCCGGAGAACTTGAGCGGAGATTGGTATAGGAATACTGTCGGTAGAAAGACTGTCACGAGACTTGGTGCGCACTGTTACTTGCTTTGGAATCATTCCTTGAAATCGATTCAGGTCTAATAGAGCATGGTCTCCTAATCATTATAATAAAATTATTAAACAAAAAAACTTTATTATTAAGTCATGCTTACCTGAAGGGCTATCAATTTCAAGAATTTTCCTTCCATCGGCAAACACGGCATACCCAGTTACAACGGCACCATTAGAAGTTCCAGCCGTAACTGGATTCCAAGTAACAAGAAGAGTGTTGTCCTGAGGTCCTACTTCAACTTGTACATCTACAGGAGGGTCAGGTAATCCTAAACATCCTCAAAGATAAGAAAAATTAAGGAAGTCAAGCAAACTGTTGAATTAATTTTGATTCTATTTAAGTATGTGTTAATGATTAAAAAGTGATTTACCTTTTGGCAGAGTACGAAACTCGGTATGAGCTGAGAGCTTTTCCATTTGCTTAAAATTTTTCTCATCAAAGTGGGCAGCCCTGACGTTTTTAGATCTAACCGTCACACGATATAAAGTGCTTGGTGTAAGTACTAGAAACATAATTATATTTTTCATTATATATTTTTTTTATCTGGACAATTCAAGGCGTGCTCAACAACCAACCTGTAATTGCGTGACGGTAAACGCCTGGCTTCACATTTCGGACTTCAACATTATTAACACTGACAACATGATGGTAGTTACTATTACTTGGAAGCCACGAAATTACGGCAGATGTACTGGTTATGTGAGTTGCACGGACGCAAGAAGGACAAAGTGGAGCATCTTTTCCAATAACCATTGTACAAGCGGCATCACGAGAAGTCCGTCGATTTGGTGTTATTGCTCTTACACTAATACGATGTGGCTGTAATATAAATTATTAATTTTTGAATTCCAAAGTATGAGAATGGAATATGTTTAATTACCCGGTTTGCATCAACTCCTTCCACAAGGGCTCGGGTTCTTTCATTTGCTTTGATTGTACATCGAAGCAGTCCGTTTACATAAACCTGATAACTGGCAATTGTCCCCGGTGGAGCCCCTTCCGGTGGAATCCAGGAAATTAGAATACTTTTATTCAGCTGGCGTTCAAGAGTCAGTTGTTGAGGTGGAGGTACTAGCACCGAGAAGAGAAGGTCTATATATCGTTACATAAATGTGTCTAATAGAACTGCCAAACTACTTCCGACAGGATCAAAAATAGAAGTGGACACTTAAACAATTACATTGTTAAAAAATAAAACATGCCTTAATAACTTCTAACAGCAACTAAAACTGTCCAATTCTATTTTTCCTATTAATCCATTCCAACTTACCGTATCTATCCGAATCGTCTTCTGTAACATCTTCTAAATCTAAATAACTGTACTCTGCTTCTTGTCGTCGATTCATAAGCTCCTCTGAAAGAAAAACAATTAAGAATTTGTAATGTTCATTATAAATAATTAGTTAACTTACCAACGATGAGACGCTGGGATTCATCATGAGCAGACTCCTGATAATTCTGAAATAACCGTAGACGATCATCAGACTCTTTGATTCCTAATACTACTTGTTGATGAAATTCAAGCAAATCCTCTCCTACTAATCGTTCAACATAATTTGAAGGCACCAGCCCACGACGACCATCCAATAGCTCACCATCCAAAAATCCATCCTACAAAATTGCAAAAAAAAATCTAAATACGACATCATTATTTATTTTTCTACGAATTTTTAAGGAAACTATAAGTTCTTAAGATCAATTTCGAACTTTCTTTTAAAAATATTACATAAATTCTTTAGGAATATACCCCAAGCGTACCTCATCCATAGTTCCCCAAACTAAAATGTAATCTCCTGCATTTATGTAAAGTTCAGCCTCTGGATTTTCATTAGGAGACTGGTGGAAAGGATCGTAAGAGTATCTGGCAATGTAAACGAAACACCGTCCTTTATCTGGAATGTCCAAAACGTCAACATTCGAATGCTCCATAACTGGAATGCTTTTTCCAAGGACAATATGACTGCCATTGAGAAGATGCGAAGAACTTCTCTCTATTAAAAAATATTAATATCAAATATATTTTTCATAAAGGAATAATATTTACCGTGTGGCTTCTGTTCTACATGAGCTGTTGTGATAATAGCAGGGATAGAGAGTCCTTGACTAAACAAACTAGAAGAAGTTCCTCCTCCATAAGAGTGTAAAGTACTTGGTCCCGAGGCTGTCGTGCCTTGAAGAAATGTCGTCCCACTAGGTACGAAGACATTCGTCGGAAGAACTGTTGTAAATGTGGGTTGGAGCATTGGATTTTGAGAGCTCATTGGTCCGTGCTGAGCTGCTCCACACTCAAAAGTTAGCTCTCTTGAGGGTTTTCCTGGAACTTTTTAGAAAAATTACAGTAAAAATACATATGCAGGTTCAGATAAAATACATGAGTTCAAGTACATTAACATGCTGGGGAGGTTAGAAGAAGAAATGAATTGAAAATAAAGAAAAAGCCAAAGTGAAAGATTAAGAAGCTGTAAAGTGTCTTATGGGAAGAATTCCTGGATTAAAGCATGCATCTTCTAATAATGTTGTGTTTTCTTATCTAAAGTATTAAAGTGGTTCTACCATTCCGACTTCCTACAGGCCCAAAAATTCTATCCATTCCTTTGTTCTACAAAATCTAAACTTAATCTAAAATATGGCCATTCAATTTCAATCTTTAATTTTGAGCCTCAAGTTAATTTTTAGTGTTCAAGTGAAGAACTTATTTTGTCGTAATTCCTTACTTTCTGACTCAACTCTGATTTTAGGTATTGTAAATGATCTTTTTCCAGTTGGTGGTTTTTTAGGTAAAGTTCGTCTACGAGAGCCTGTTGGAGGTGGATGTTGATGATGATGTTGATGGTGTGATTGTTGAGAATGAATAACAACCCCACCCACTGCGAAGAAAAGAACAATGGTAGCAAAAAGAAAACAATAGAAAGATGGATTCTCAGACATCCAATGATATATTTTATCATTGAATATCTGAGAGGATTGATAGAAAGTAGGTAGAAAGAAACCGGTAAGAAAGCTTTAAAGGATGTTTTCAACAATAAAAGATTTACAGTATATTCACAATCCAATTAAAATTCTGATGAATAAACCCAAACTCACCTCCAGTGCGTTTTTCCAGCTCTGCAAGTATTTTGTTATCTTGTTGGATTTTGGCAATTATTCTTTCAATTTCGTTTGAGGTAGTATTTCCAACAGATGTATGATCATGACGTGAGGCAAATATATCATTTCCTTGTACTCTTCGCCCTAACACATCTCGCGCTAATGGGGTATGTGAAAGGTCAGTAACGGAGCTGCTTCTCCTAATTCTTTTCCGCCCTTGCCTCGCCGGTGGGGATGAAGAGGCTTTATGATGCGTGGAATTGCTAGTGGCTGGTCTTGGAAGGGAATAGGAAACCCCCGTTGCTAAGAAAGGAGGTCGCGAGTATGCAGAGTCGTGCAAAAGCAGTGAGTGCTCGTGCTTATTACTGTTCGTGACCTCAGTGGAGCTCCCTTGACCTAAATATTAAGATCAAGTTTAGTATTTCTTCTTCTCCTATTTATCTTATCCCCATCATTAAATTAATTTCTAGTTAACAAAAATTTCTTAAACCTTACCTCGCGAGGATGGAAAGAATCGACTATAAAGTGCATCTTGACTTGGCTCTCCAACAGAGGAACTTAGTCCAGGTACAGGGGTAGGTGTAGAGAGGCATTCTGTTCTACTAAGTGCAGAATCTAAAAAATTCAGTAGACAAAATTTACTTGGAAATTGGAACAAACAATTCGGCATCATTCCATTTCCAAGTATTATTTCACAAAGAAATCTAAGAGTGTTGCTCAAGTGAACAATATTTGAATAAAACCATCCAGTAAAACATCCTTTAATCCTAATCCCGGATTCTGTTGTGGCTAACAGCGATAAATTGTATCTAACCTGGAGTTGAGCACAACGGTGAATCTGGTAGAGACTCATTCTGTCCTAAAGATGAATGACGAGAGTGTGATGATGAGGCACGTTGAACAGCGCCAGGAGCTGTCGTTGTTGACGATCCGTGCTGAGATCGCTTGAGAGCCGCCATCTCAAGCATCAACTCCTCGTGGCGAACATTTTGGAGTTCCGCCTTTTTGTCCAGCTCACGGATCTGGGACTGGAATATTAAAAATCATGTTTGAAAACAATCATTTCTAATAATAATTAATTGTTCCAACTTTCTTTTATATTTAGTAAGCATTTGCATTAGATTGGAAATTGTTTGTAGGCGAGATTGAGTTTCTTCAACAAATAAAAATTGCTTTTTAAAAAAAGATTAAAAGTTTTGAAAATTTTCTTCAATCAATTTGTTCGAAAAAGGAAATGGTTAAAATTTTTGAGAAAGGAAAGTTATTAATTTTAATTATGATTAAATTTTAGTTGTTTGCCGTATAAAATCTAAAAGTTTAAGTTTAATTTATACTAATTTTAATTTATTCAAATATACGTAATGTTTATATAAATGTGACGTAAAAGTATGTTAGTTTAACTTATATGAATAGTATTTCTTCAAGACGTCTTCCGTCTGGAAGACTAAGATATTAATTAATTTTTACTCACATTTGGATATCTATATTTTGACCTTTTTAGTGACATGACATTATATAAGTAAAACATAAATTAAAGAAATGAAATTGTCTTACTTGGAGAGCTTCGATAGATTCCACCCTTTTTCTATGAGCGTCCATGCGTGGATATCTAAAAAAACAATTATTTAAAAAGCATAAAATATATTGATTCTTAATTGAATTTTTGACTTGCTCTGCAATTGGCTTTCTCCTATCGACTTGACCAGTGATGCTTTGTTGTAGACGAGAGAGGTCATCTTTTTGTTGATCACGTAGGGCAGCCAAGGCTTCTCTATGTTGTCTCTCAAGTTCTTTCCTCTGTTCAGACGCTTCACGAAGCTGCTGTTACATTTATAAATACAAAATTAGAATATTCATAATTAAGAGATATAAAATTTTAAGGGTAGATTCAATTGATGTTAAAAGGAAGGGCGTGTGAAGTTTACCTTGAGAATAGACTCCAGGGTGAAGGTCGTGAAGACTGAAGACAATGTTTAGCTGGAAGGGGGGACTTTGGCGTTGAGGATGGAACCTTGGTGTGTCAGCCTGTTATTATTGTAGGACCTTTGGATATCGTGTTCCATTTCCTAAACAAAACTTAAGGAGGGTCCTTCTGGGCCACACTAATAAAGAAAAGAGGGAGAGATATTCGGGATCGATAGAGAAAAGTTTCTTTCTCCGGAGAAAAACTCAGGGCATGCTCCTTTCACCCGAAAAACACCGAATTTATTCACCAGAAGTATCATATCCAAACTTCTATCCTTTCAATTCTACGATACACAATCATGATACTCAAAGAAGAAAGATCAATACTTATGTTATAGGAAACTTAAGGATTTTTAATCTCTGCCTCATCCTACTTCACAGTACTCACAGCCCTTCTTCTTTTATTCACCACAAAACAAACCCCTGATTCACGATTTCAATATGCAAATTTCTTAAAAGTGTTGTTTAATAAATCCAAAGTTCACAAAACTAGTATGTATCGTATTTTAAAACAGAAGTTTAAATTTGCATGGATTCATCAATAAAACCGAATCATCAAAATATTTAACTGCATCATTATTTTTTTCAATTATATGAAAATTTTGCGTCTAAGCAAAATAATATGGTATCATACTTTGACGATTAAGCGAAGCACATCGCTGCCTCTAGCTTGCAATCTTGGCGTTTGTGCGACAAATCTTGTCTAAGCATGATGACCAATTTCTAAACTGAAAAGCTTAAACCTCACGAAGCAGTCAATTGATACATCAAGAAAGTCCCACAAATTGCACGCTTTGTAAATCCCCTCAAAACTACCTTATACAATTCAATTTACATTCTTTTAACTTTTATTTATATGTAAATTAATTACATATTTTTCAGAAAATACTTTAGTCAAGGTTAATATTATTTTTTCTTTGATTGTAATAAATAACATAATTTTTTAATTTATAAATTCAACGGCCTCCACGCCGTTTCCCCCTACCACGGCCTCTACCTCTACCTCGACGCCCACGTCCACCTCCGCGCTGACTTACGACAAGTCGCTTTTCCACATATGGTAAAAACTCTGGTGAGCAGTAGATGCAGCCCTTCTTTTCTCCTTCTTCACCTTTCTTTGGAATATCAGCTTTCAGTAATTGTGCACTGCATAACTGACATTCCTCATCTGCTAACACCCGTACACGACGCGATCCATCAAAAACGGAAAAGAAAACACTACACCTAACAAAAACCATAAGCATTATTATACTTCCTTATGAATTAATCAAGTATCAATAATCAAGTACTTTCTTACTTCTGATTATTGCAAGAAATTTTCCATTTAGGCCCTGATGCCATATCCAAAACAAGAAGCCCATCTTCACATTCTCCACCTACAAATTAAAATTACGTTAATATTTCTCAAAAAGATAATTTATCTTACATTGAGAAATTCCAGTTCTATTAAATGAATACACGCAAGTAGGATGTGAGCATCTGCTACAACAGCTTCCCTTCTTCATATCCCTTTATGAAATCAAAATATTTCGAATATTTACAAACTCCAGACAAGAAGAACTGTTATGCGAATTATTTAAAAAACAAATTACTTACTCAAAGGGTGGATTGTTAATGCAATATGGACAGAATGTATAGCTTTTGTCTCTTGCACCTCCATTCCATTCAATCAACTCAAAATCATCCAAAGGACAGCGGATGTCTATGAAAAACTTAGTCAATTTACATGTTTTTATAAAAATAAAGAACAAACCATTAAAAGCTCGCAGTGGTCCTGACTGTGGAACATTGTATGTTTCATTACAAGTAGTGCAGTGTAGTCGGCTTGTGTTGAATGATAAAAGTTTCATAAATCGCTTACATTTCCCACACCTATAAAAATAAAAATATTTAATCCTAAAACTCATTAAGACTAAACAATGCTAACAATACCTTGAAAAAGGTTTTCCACTTCCAGCAGATTTTGAGAAAGATGCTTCAAAAAGTTCATCCATTCCAGCGATATGTTTGACGAAATAAATAAATTTTGCCTTAAAAATGTCAAGAGTGTGATCCACAACTCGATCTAATGTTTGTTCCCCTTTTGCAATAGAATCTAATTCTTTTTCAACAGCAGACCTCATAGTTGGGAAAACCAGCTCAGGGTCAATCTTCAATAAAATTAAACGATATGATTCATTCATTAGTGAATTGTAGTTTAATTCATATTACAATACCTTGAGGTATCCGTGAACTAGTATAATTCCCAACTCAGTCGGCGCTAGCTTTCTCCCTGGAAGAAGTGTGACATAATTTCTCTGGCATATATTATTAATGTGAACTGGTATGGATGCATCAGTGCCAATACCATGAGTCTAAAATAAAAAAAATGCTACTTAAAATTTAAGTTATGTTTCACAACTCTTGTAAAGTATTATAAGTACCTCCATCAGAGAAATTAATTCGGATTCTGTCAAGTAATCTGGTGGTTTGGTTTCAGATTCATGCAAACGTTTCTAAAAAAGTTTCCAAGAGATTCATCAACGTCAACATGATAGAGTAGTTAATAATATTTCAGTTAGTCATGGAAGTATTATTTTTTTCAAACCTTACATCTGTTATTGGATAACTTCTATTAATTTCAACTTGTGGAATCAATTCTGAATTAGAAATTACGTTGAATGGATATACTCTTGTAAATCCTTGAAATTGAATTTCTTTTCCTTGTAATGTAAAAGTTTCTTCTCGTATTTTAAATTCTATATTAGTTTCCTTATACACGCAATCCGCTGTCACCTAAACAAAATCTAAGTTATATAAAATAAAATAAGGGAAATAAGTGATGAAAAGTATACTGTGGATATGAAATATTGGACGATGAAACTGTACAACCGAGCGGAATCTGAATCATGAAAAAAGCTTGCACTTGTAGCAACCAATGGTGTGATTGGAGAATGGTCACCCTTGTCGACACCTTTTAGTGGTGCAACAACTTCATTAAACTTTACATAATGAGACCACTCGTTGTGTTTAGAAAATTGTGTCAAAATCCCTCTAATAATAAAATGAAATTCAATTTAGTTGTTAATTTGTGTCTAACTTCTTACGTACTTATAATCAAAAGCGGCAGGATAATGTGTTGTTTCCGTACGAGGATAACTAATATATCCCTGAGTGTACAATCGTTCTGCTATTAGCATGGTGTGTGATGGAGAAAATCCCAATCTTGACGATGCTATTCTTAACATCTCAACAGTATTAAGTCCAACTGGGCGCTTTTTTGTGCACTCCTTCGTTTTACAGTCGCTTACGCTAAGTATTACCATAAATTAAACTTGAATACACCACATTCATGATTTTTCATTTGTTAACTTACATTGCTGTTTTTAAATCTTTTAAAGAAAGTACAAAATGTTCTCCAATTTGCTTGTCAAAAGTACGTCCTCTTTTCCAGTCTAACTCTACTTCTTTCGCATCGTCTAATTTTACACTCACCTAATAATAATAAATAAGAACTATTATAAAAAGAAGCAAAGCAGTGACTACAAATTACTCGAATTATCCAAAACTTCTCTGGAATAAACTGCTGTATCATATCATGACGTTTTACACAAAATCCTAATGTAGGTGTTTGACAAGGTCCGTAGGAGACAAGTGATGAGTCGAAACTTCCGTATTTTCCCTATAATTTTAATATTTCTTATTAAATATTCATAAGAATAATTTAAGAATATTACGTGAAAAACTTTAGTCTGAAATCTAGTGAAACAGCAACCTATTCTTAAGTCCAATTCTTGTCTGGCATCTACACTTTTTGATTCATTCTCATTTGGAACTGTGAGCATTTCGATGGCTTTTTTTAAATCAGGCGACGTAAGAGCTGAGAATCTTGCTCTGAACAGCGTCTAATAAAATAAAATTTATTTAGATTAATTATCATCGCTTGTTTAAATTGGTTTACAACTTACTTTACCAGGTATAAGATTCATTGTTGATTGGAGGATATCCGTAATCTCAAAACATATATTTTCACCTTCTTTATCACAATCTAGCCAGAGTATCAAGTACTGAGCATTCCGAGCTTCGGCACGTAGCATAATTGGAACTTTTTGTTTTTCGTTGCACTCAGCTTTGACACATTTACATTCAAACAGCTCGGCCTGAAAATTACTAATTTAATTATCTGCTTCAAATATAAGATTTTAAAGTAAGTAGCGAACTTTGAAACTGAAACCATACGTTACAACTTATCATACTTGAAATAAAGACACTTACAGGGTCAACTTTATCCCAAGAGTTGAATTTAGCATCAAAGTCTAGTCCATACACATGACCAGTTACTGCTGTCATTCTGAACGTGACATTGTACCCAAATAAAATTCCATCCCACTCATGAACAGGAATTCCATTTAGGGCTAAAATCAACAATCAAGTAATTAAATATGATTGGGTTAGTTAGATTGACTTACCCTTTCGTGATCTAAATCCATTTGAACTTAATTTCTGGGCTATGGTTTCGGCAACCGAGGGTTTCTCTGCTACCATTAAAACTACTGGTGACATGATCTCTTATCTCTTGTTCACAAACTAAGTTTATTCAAAACTTTATGAAAAATTAATTCAGAATGAAATGAATGAAAACAATAGAACTGAACTGAGCCGGTGGACAAAGAAAGAGATTGTTTTGTTTTGTTTTCTAAAGTTTGGCGCATAAAAATGTTACCCATAATTCATTAAACCCAAAAAAATTTCTTCATTCCCAATCAAAATTCGTTCAATCAATAATTTTTTTGTTAAAAATCATTCTGTTAGAATAAGGATTTATTTGATGAAATTCATTAAACATGAATAATTTTAATCATATGACATCCTTAGTTTTCTTTATCATCGTCTGTTTTCAGACTTGAATCCTGTGATGGAAATTGATCCATTTGAAGATGTGGAAAACTGTTGATTACTTCTTGCCATTCATTTTCCATTCGTCTAGGAAATTCAATCCCACGACGATGTTTCTGTAATTCATCTTCCATATCTGTCGTAAAGTATTTCATAACAGATTCTACAGAAATAAAAAATAATCTTTTAAATTCTTTGGAAGAATTATTTTATTAATCTTACCCAGATCCGGACGGAGTGGAATGTAATAAATGTATCTTCGGTAAGAAGCAATTATATTCCAAAAGATTGTGAAAGCCTCAGCACCATAAGATTGGGAAATATTGTCAGTGAACTTGTAGACACCATATAAAATCTCAAAACTTCGTACAATAACATCAGTGTAAATATTCTTTTTCGTAATATTAGTCTGTTGAATTTCTCCTAACCAGTCATTTAGTTCCAACTCACGAAAACGTTCTTCTGCAACACAAATATAAGTTTAAGTAATTAGGTTGATCTTAGTTTTAATAATTTTCACTTACTCCACAGTATCCATACTTCAGATAAGATTATCAATAAATTCTCAATTGCTGCTACTCTGCATTCACACTTTTCAGGATTTTTAAAAATACAATACTCCTTAACAGCTTTGCGTCTTGCCATTGAATTTTTGGTTCGTTTAACTTCTGCCATCATAGCCTCCGTCATGTTAAGCGGCGACGGTTCATCCAAAAATTGTAGAAAATCTAGAAATCGCTCAAACAATTCCAGAGATTGTTTCGCTTTAAATTCAGCCAAAACTCTTTCCGAGAGATCTTTGACTAGGCAGCGTTCTTGAATTGAAAGTGATGAATTGAATCAAATAATATTGCAAAATTAATAATAATCTAAGATTACAATAATAATTGAAAAAAAACTTACTCGTCAAAATTTTCCTTGGAAGTGTATCACGACAAACATATTTCATTATCTTTCTTCTAGGTAAGCCAACGCAAATTTCGAGTAACCATTGAGTATTCTCCAGACTGTGATGAATAGGATTTTGGATTGTTTCAGAGAGGATTAAGTAAACGCTGGAAAAACTGAAAATTAAACATAAATATTAAGAAGAACTTAATACTAATTTATGAATTCTGTTTAAGTTACCCATCTCTTTTAGCATTGAAGTATCCATTTCTTACTATGATTGAAAGGGTAGAAAGATAATACGAACGAATGGTACGACAAAATTCCTAAAAATCAACAATTTCATTTTAAATTTTATGTTAAGTGATGAATTGTGTATGCTTATTTTACCACTAAAGTTTTAGTTGGTCTCCAAACAATTTTTGTAAGAATGTCAGTCCATCCAAATAATTCTCGTTGATATACATCACCAAATCCTACTTTTTCTTGAATTTCCACAGCTTTTATAACGGACCAAAGATTTTTCACCCAAACAAGTAAAGTGATGAAGACGTGGAATCGAGTTTTTTCGTAAATATTTGTCTTATCGAATAAAAAACGAAGCTCATTTTTGATATAATACAAAGTATTCCAAACACCACCAGAATCATAAACTCCATTTAAAGACTCCAGGACTACTTCCAAAGGTTGACCGTTTTTCAAATAGTTGAAATTGTACCGATGAGTTAGTAATCTAGACTTCATTTTGTACTGTTTATAAAATGTCAATGGTATTTGAGCAGAAGAGTGAGTAAGTGTCCTGAAGTTTGTTAGAGGTAATTGTTTGATATTGCTTGAAATATCGTAATTAATGATGTCATATTCATCCTCAGATGTGTCACTTTGTCTCTTCTTATTTTCTTCATATTCTGATGAATCAGAGGAAGAATCGCTACGTAGGTATTCATCTTGTTCAGCAGTTAACAAAGTTTTCTCGGAATCCTCCCATGGCTCATTGTCTTCTTCATTTTCTTCAAATAGAGGGTATTTGTAAACATCAAGAGCCCTTGGATTATACAGTTGTTCAAGTCGATTCAAATGTTCGTCATGTAAATCTTCCGATTCATCGAATTCCACCATTTCGTTTTGATCCATCCACTGAAGCATCAGTGCTGTCGAATCAAATGCTTCCAATCCAAGTCCAAATCGTGGTGTTCTATTTGTACATCTCTTTTTGAGCGTTGAACGAGCTTTACTAAATGTTTTCTCCGCCATTGGCTTTAACATCTGAATTTCTAGAGCGATAAGACGTTTTGTAGCTGTTTTAAGCTGCTGGTAAATTGAAATAGCTGACAAGGGATTAGAAGGATCAACAGATTTTTTGATTTCCACAACAGGAGAAATTTCTTCCTCTGTTTGTACTTCTTTAGAATCCAATTGAATAGGAGGGGGTGCTGGTGATGGAGCAACTGCAACGGGACGGGCTGAGCGAACTTCATTTGCATAGAAAGATTCTCTATTAAAAAATGTAAAATTATTTACTATACTAATAATTAGTTTAAGAAAGCCTAAGAAAGGCTTACCGCACAGAAAAACGGCGGTCGCGGCTTGGCCCTGCTAAATTGTTGATATTTCTTGGAATAGAACCAGAAACATTTGTGAAATACTGTGAACTGCTTTGTTGGGAATTTACGCTACTCTGATTCAATTGAGATGATAAATCTGGAGCCATTGCTGAAGCAGATAAATTTTCACGTTTGAGTTTTCTATTATTGTATTCCAAATTTTGAATATCTACACGATAAACACCAACCTAATAAATAAACCATAGATAATGGATATAATAGAATAGAAATAATAGATAAACCTCGTGTTTGAGGGATTCAATTTCTTGCAACAATTTTTTGCGTTCCTCAGACTCAGAAGTCTTAGCATCCTGTGCAGCTTGAATTCTATTAGACATAAGCATAAGAAATTATACACTTTTCCTGACAAAATATCGTATTAAGTTACTGTAAATCATACCTCTGCCAAATTTGCTGCTGTCTATTCGAGTTTTCTTTATCTAACCTTCTTCTCAACGTTGCAGCTTCACCTTGCAATTGATAATTTTTATTTTTCAAGTCAGTATTAAGAGAAACGGCTTCTCCTAATTTTTGTTTCATAGCCAGTAGTTCTACTTTAAGTTCAGTAGGATTGTGGCCGACATCATCATCATGAGGAGCGGCATCCTCGTCAAGACGAGCCCGTTTTGGTAATGAAGGTAAATGTTCGTCTTGATTGGAACTGGGTGGTATTGCTTTAGGAACTATTAAAGATACAGTCTCATTCATGTAGTCGCTTTCTTGTATGAAAGCAAATATTTTTTCATCCTCTTCATCTCCCCAGTTTGTGTCATCATCAGACATTCTCAATTTCCTGGAAAGACATAATAGAATTATAAATATTGTTTACTTATTTTCAACTTATTCAAAAATAAAAGTTTTTTTATAAACAAGTCTCGGAAAAATCCTAATCCTACTTAAATTAAATTAAGGACACACGAGTGTGACTATACATGATACGTCAATCGAGTCAACTTGACCAGACTTACCAAAATCTCAAAGAGATATTTACTTCGACCCCAGTCTATGCTTGAAATAAGTTGACATGGGATATGGCCTTAGTAGTAGTACAGTATTCAAACTTAGTTTTAATTTCAATTTGGATTTGGAATGACAAATACGAAAAAACAGAATGTTTATCATTCAATTTTTATCTTCGCGCTACGGCTTTTACAACTTATTCGAAAACTCTTCACAACAAAGTTAGCATGTCACATACAAAGTTTGAGTAAAACGCTGCTCATTGTGTCAATGTGAATTTTTTATTTAATCTTGAAAAGAATATTATCATAGATACAAAATATAATAATGATATATGATTATCACTCTTAAAAAAGTGGAGTATTTAATTGTAAGCACTGTTATTTGCGATTACACACGGACAACCACATCCTGTCGGACAAGTTTGTCTATTTGCTTTGAACCATTGGGACATATGTGACATATGACCTCCATGACCGCAGAAAAAACAAAATGTACATAATCCTAGAACAGAAATAATTAATTTAATAGAGTGAATTAAGTTGAGTTGGTTTACCTTTTGCAGGCATGTGACAAATTGAGCATATTGAAACTACTCGCTTGCAGAAAGTGCAATGAGGCCCATGGACACCCTGGTTACAACTTTCACACACAATTAGATAATCAACGCCAGATCGGAGTAAAGAACTACTATCAACTCCTTCAGTCAAACATTTCAAAACTTCTGATCGCTCTTGCAGTAGACCCCATCTGTATAAAATTTCAGCGTAGGATTTCTTATAAACATCGTATACTCCTGAAATTATAATATTGGGTTAATGAACTAAATAATCCACTTATAATATTTACATACTGCTCATATTCGGATCCAGTATGACTCCAGGGAATGGTGGTTTTCCAGTATTCCAATTTTCTCTCGCAAGGTATCCATTGCCGTCAGAACCACAAGAAGCAGATTCAAGTCCTTTACAGCTATTTATAACTTTTCCATCATCTAAGGAGTCTGACCATGAATTAGAACGGTGAGGGCGGAAGAAGCTGTCAGAAATCGGGTTGATTGTAACGCCATGTTGTATGTCAGAACCATGGACTGTATGATAAGGAGATCCGACACCCTAATACAGAGTATACAAATAAAAATTAATTTTTCATTCTACGATAATAAAAGTTATGCCAGTATTAACCAAGGAAACTGAAAATATTAAAAAATTAAATTAAAAAACCCAAAATAAGGGGTGGAGTATAGTCTAAAAAAGTTAAGAAGATACAGTAAACATGTTCAAAAATATAGCCAAAATAATCACAACACACCTGTCAAAGCAATTCAAATTCTTTGAAGAAGATCAAGATTTATAAATTATATGAAACACAGAACCAAAAGAATTTTCAAAGAAAAGAATTAAGCAAAGGCATAATATATGGAAGGAAGGAGAAGGAGCAGTACGTAACAGCACAATTGCAAAAGCTGAGCATAGCTTTTAATTCGTTGTTTTGTTTTAATGTTATATTCTAACCTTTGTCCAAAACTTGGGCACGATAAGTCGCTGTCAATAGAAAAAAGTCCATAATAACATATTAGACATCGACAGGTCCATAATTAACTACAACTTACTAATCCAATTACTAAAATCGTTAGATGAACACAGTAACCTTGCATAATGAATATGAAAATGTGCATTTATATGTACAGATTACCATAACCATTACTAGAATGCTTTAAGTGGTAATGTTGCAGTTGCTTATGTAATTAACTATTAAAATTGAATTATTTAGGGCTGGTAATTACTGTATCAGTAAGCTATTATTTTTACTTTATGACCACGACCAGGTCATGAAGAAAAAAGTTATTGGTGAAACGAAATGTATTATTTCCAAAATGTGCAGAGTAACTTATTTGCTTACCGGTCGTGGTTGAACTGGTCCAGCTAAAGCAATATTCCAAGGCTGTGATTGGCTGTGTGTAGAACGATTCATATTCGACCAGTTATTCAAATCTTGAGAGCTACTCACACGTGACAACTGTTGTTGTTGGAAACCATGGTGGCACATCCCAGAGGCTTGATCAGATGCTGAAACAGTGTACTGACATGCAATTGCTGCAGCTGTTTGCACATCTCCGTATTTAGCGTAGTGCGTTATTCTAAAAAAAACATGATTTACAGCCTATCGGTTTAGCATCAATTACACATACATGTTATGAACAAGTTCACTCCCAAGTGGATGGTAAATTATCCAATTTAAGTCTTCATTATCTTGTACATTTTCAGGATTTGCTTTAGAAGTATCTCCAGGAACATTTGACCCGTAATGGTTATAACTACAGGTGAAGTCTGATATCACAGAACAACATGTCCAAGTGTGAGACACTCCTGGATTTTTATGGTTTCGAGCAATTTGGGCATTTTCAATGCATAATGCCTTTTTGTTATTGGATATTGAACAATGCTTATAGGTAGCTGCTAATTCCTTCGTTAATGGAAGTAGAGGAGTTACATCAAAAAGTGTTACAAGTCCAGCCCTCTTTTTCTCAACTCTCCTTCGCCTTGACTTATGCTTCAAAAATAGATTGTGAGTTTTTTAAAATTAAGTTAAAAAACAGTGTCCGAAGGCCTCCTTGCCAAATTAAGTTAAGAGGCCATCGGACAATGGTTTTTCAACCTACTTTTGGAAAACTCACTATTAGTTAATTATTATTGTTGTGAAACAACTTACTGGAGTCGACATTGAACTCTCTTCAGTTAACTGCATTAGAAATGGCCCTAATGCTGAAAGTGAACGCGGTGTGCCAGCATCGCAGTTAGATTTCACGCGTTTCAGGTACGCAGGACGGCCGAAACAGACCAAAACCCCTAGAATATGACAAGTTATTGTTAGATATATTTCTTCAGGATGTTTTTTATATCATACCAACAGAGCAAAAGCGAGCACCAGAAGTTCGTGGAAATGGAACATTAGATGCACCACGCGAGGGAAACAGATAAGGGTTCGTTGGTTCTTCTAAGGGCTGAAAAATGTAGTTGGCAAATGAGTACCTTGGAAATTAATAAAGAATTTTTACCATGCTTCCTTACCTTAACTTGTTTCATGAAATCCGAAAAAGCGTTTACACAAGCATTAAGGCAAGGTTCATTGTTTTGTACACAAGTTTGGGCAACTTTCTTCAGTGTCTAAACAAAAAATGTATAAAATGTAATAGATTATTTGATTTGGAAATCTTCTTCTTCTAACCTTTAGTAATTTGTTTTTATCAATATCAGTCCCTGCACTAGTGACTAGGAATGTTGGTAGTGATGATGGATAGTTAAGAGGAAATGACATTAATATTACAACTGATGATACAGGTCGAGTTTTTGAATCTGGCTTCCAACCAAACCGTAAATAACCCCTTTCAACGTCAACCTAATAAAGATAAAAATGTTAATAGCTTATATAAAATAAAATAGTTTAAACCATACTTGCTCGAAATTGACATTATCCAGTAAGTTCTCAGCCACACCATCAAACTCTTCGTTTAATAATTCATCCCGCAGTGGAACTTGAGATGAGGATTTCCTAGACTTTCGGTCAACTGAGTTTTCTTTCTTTGGAGAAGGTTTGCCATTACTTGATAGACTAGTAGACAATGGAGCTGAGTCGAAGTCAAGCTCTTCTTCAGAATCCTGGAGAGAAACATCTTCAACTAATGTAGGCAACAGTTTTTGATTAGTGTTTGCAAGAAGAACATCTTCACCACAAAGCTAGAAAAACAAAAACAACAAATCTCACTTAATAATACATCCTTGTTTTCTTGAAGTATAACAATACCTCAACAACTTCTCTTGGAAGCGACCAGAAACGAAGCGTTTGATCTCTGGACCACGTTATTAAATCCGTTAGAGTTGACTTTTTCCAAGCAAATTCAATAATGTCATGACCTTGGAAAGTGTAGATTGGGTTAGTCAAACTTTGCCAATTCCAAAGAGATAAAAGTCCAGAATCACGTCTTAGAATAGGAACACACTGTGTTACGATTCCTCTGCCGAATGGCTGGAAAAAGGCGTAAAAATTGTATTTGGAAATAACAAAAATTTGGATTACTAACTGTTGGTCGTGCTCTCCAAATAGGAGTTGTAAGAGTAAGGCAAGGACCTTTTACTTTCCCAGGATTAGAAGCAGCTAACTTGCTAAATTTTGCTGTACAATCTTGTGCAGCTGTAATAATTATATCCTTTGCAACCCATTCTAACCCTGTTAATTAAAAGTACAATAATAAGAAATCAATAAAAATCATGTAATAGGTTTACCATTTATTTTAGATGCATGTGCAGCAATATATTCAGAAGGGGATTTAGGTTTTCTGATATCCCAAATTTTAACATGTCCGCCGTCACAGGAGGCCAAGATATCCGGTTTCCATTTGTTCCAGGTAACTTGCGAGGCTCCATCCAAAGCTTTACATAAAAATAAAAGTTAATTACCATATTTTCTCTAATCAATTAATTAGGGAGGACAATTGAGGTAAAACTTTGATATCAGGAAGGAAGGGCTATGCTCTGATATCAATGAAACTAGAGAAAATACGGGAATTAGCTTATGAAATTATTATGTAAAAATGAAATGAGTAAGAATTACCTGATAAGGAAATCTGAGCTTTTTCAGATGATGGATCTCTCGGGCACCTAAGAAATAAAAGTTGATAAGTTTCTAATTGGAATTGTTTATTTCTAAAAAGTTACCTTAAATCCCAAATATATAAAAAAGTATCAAAAGATGAAGTTGCTAACAAGTTTGGATTTATTGTAGACCAATCCAAATCTGTTATCACTCTCGTATGAGCCTTTAGTTGATAGATTCGCTTTAGGTCAGCCCCATCTCTAAGCTCAAAAATATCACAGCGTTGACTACTCTATTGAAAAATAAGGATTTATTTCATATTAATTCTTAAAAAATATTATTTTCTCTTCACTTACAGCTACTCCGAATATAGAATTAGAAAGATTAGACCATTGAGTATTAGATATTTCATATTTTCCACCATAATTAATACGAACAAGTATTCCACCAACATCCGTTTCTAAATTCACAATTGATAAATACTTCCTCCTGAGTAAATAAATAGAAATTAATTTCAAGTTTATAAATGAGATAAAGAAAGGATAATACCCAGCAAGTAGCGCATAGTAACCACTTCGATCCACTGACATGGTGGTAGCCTGACAAATTTGAAGGAGAATATATTAGCATGATAATATGTGGTGGATAAAATAAACCAATTACTACCTGAAGCTCACGATATTCAAATGAGGAGTTTTCGCTTCCATATTTACTCATAATTACTGACTAATGCAAACTCAAATACGTATACGTAGTAGAGTTTCTTAGATTTTCAGAAGTAATTTCGCTCGACGAAGACAAAAGTATAACATTTAAAGTAAAGTAACAATACTAATTAGTAAGTTCTATGCATGGAGGCATGCATTAAAAAATACTCTTAATTAGAGTATAGTATCGCTTACTGTATAACCAACACTGAATATCTTAATTTCATAAAATTGAATAATTAAATTAAATCACTACTGAAATTAATAAACTTGTTGTTCTTCAAAATGATTCGTGGTAGGAGAGGTAAGTTTGCAGACAAACTTTTTCTCAAAATGAAAGTTTAGCAGACAAGCAATATTTATTTCTAAATTAAAAATATTTTATAATAACGTAAAGTTGTTAAAAAATTCAATTCATTTTTTAATTTTCTGTTAACCTTCTTCTTTTCGCTCGGAGATTCTTTTCGATTTCAAATTCTCTGAGATCAGTTCTTTGTAAGAATTCTTGACGTTCCATATACCTAGGAAAAAATCAAGTTTTAGTTTTACTTTGAAAGAACAATTTATTTCTAATATGCTTTGGTTTACCCATTCTTGCTTTTTACAGCAGTTCTTAACTCGTCTTCAATCCCTTCTGCTTTCTTGAATGATTGCCAATCCAGACGAGACTTTTCAAGAGTTCCCACCTTCTTCTCCAATTTCTTCTGTTGGAGTGCTCTAACTACACTAGATAATCCCCCTTTTTTACCTACAAATAACAGAAGAATTAGTAGAATTACGAACAACTACAATTTGCAAATTCAATTAACTAACCTATAAGTCCAATTTTCATAGCATCACCGCTCAGAAAACTTATGCCTCCTCTTTTTGGTTTTATTAACTGGCTATTTTTATTTTTTAAGTCAGTATTAAGAGAAACGGCTTCTCCTAATTTTTGTTTCATAGCCAGTAGTTCTACTTTAAGTTCAGTAGGATTGTGGCCGACATCATCATCATGAGGAGCGGCATCCTCGTCAAGACGAGCCCGTTTAGGTAATGAAGGTAAATGTTCGTCTTGATTGGAACTGGGTGGTATTGCTTTCGGAACTATTGAAGATACAGTCTCATTCATGTAGTCGCTTTCTTGTATAAACGCAATTATTTTTTCATCCTTTTCATCTCCCCAGTTTGTGTCATCAGACATTCTCAATTTCCTGGAAAGACATATATAGAATTATAAATATTTATTTATATATTACTTATTTTCAACCTATACAAAAATAAGTTTTTTTAATAAACAAATCTCGGAAAAATCCTAATCCTATAGTTTAATTGGACACACGAGTTTGATACGTCAATCGAGTCAACTTGACCAGACTTACCAAAATCTCAAAGAGATATTTACTACTTCGACCCCAGTGTATGCTTGAAATAAGTTGACATGGGATACGACCTTAGTAGAACAGAATTCAAACTTAGTTTAGTAATTTCAATTTGAAATGAAAAATACGAAAAAACCGAATGTTTATCATTCAATTTTTATCTTCGCGCTACGGGGTATCCTGAAGCTACCATACCAGCATACCAGAACTTCGGTATGCTGAATCTAGCACACTGGCGTGTTGATTTTGACGACCTCTGGGGGTCACAGCTCTTAACCGATTAACCTGAAAATTCGTTTACACACTCCTGAGCCTATGCACCGATGATGTAGGTTTACAGGTTTTCTAAATTCTAAAAAAAAATTCCAGCACACCTGAGTCATGTTGATTTTGGCGACCTCTGGCGGTCACACCTTTCAACCGATTGACCTGAAAATTTGTGCACACAGTCCTGAGCGTATGCACCGATGATGTAGGTGTGCAGTTTTTTAAATTCTAAAAATTTTTTTCCAGCACAAAGACTTATGTTGACTTTAACGACCTCTGGCGGCCACACCTTTCAACCGATTGACCTGAAAATTTGTGTACACACTCCTGTGTCTATGCACTGATGATGTATATGTGCATTTTTTTTAAATTCTAAAATTTTTTTCCAGCACACCAAGTTATGTTGACTTTGACGACCTCTGGCGGTCACACCTTTCGAAAATTTGTGTACATACTCCTGAGTCTATGCACCGATGATGTCTCTGAGGGTCACATTATTCAATCGTATTACCTCGTAAAGAAAAGAACCTCGTAATGAAAAGACCTCGTAATGAAAAGAACCTCGTAAACAAAAGAACCTCGTAAAGAAAAGAACCTCGTAATGAAAAGAACCTCTTAAATAAAAGAACCTCGTAATGAAAAGAACCTCGTAAAAATAAGAACCTCGTAAAGAAAACCTCGCATAGAAAAGAACCTCGTACAAAAAGAACCTCGTACAAAAAGAACCTCGTAAAAAAAGAACCTCGTAAAAAAGAACCCCGTGCAAAAAGAACCCCGTAAAAAAGAACCTCGTAAAAAAGAACCTCGTAGAAAAAGAATCTCGTAAAAAAGAACTTCGTAAAAAAGAACCTCGTACAAAAAGAACCTCGTGAAAAAAGAACCCCGTAAAAAAGAACCTCGTAAAAAAGTACCCCGTAAAAAAAGAACCTCGTACAAAAAGAACCTCGTAAATAGAACCTCGGACAAAAAAAAGCTCGTAGAAAAAAACCTCGTTAAAAAGAACCTCGTCAAAAAGAACCTCGTAAAAAAAGAACCTCGTGAAAAAAGAACCTTGTACTAAAAGAACCTCGTAAAAAAGAACCTCGTACAAAAAGAACCTCGTAAAAAAGAACCTCGTAGAATAAGAACCTCGTAAAAAATAACCTCGTGAAAAAGAACTTCGTAAAAAAAGAACCTCGTAATAAAAGAACCTCGTACAAAAAGAACCTCGCAAAATTCTACCATGACCTCGTCAATACCAATTGTTCAATTTTCTGCCTAACAGAAACCATGTCTACGGAAGAAAATTACAAACACTACATATTTAAAAATTATAATCTGACTACCATACCAGCATTACAGAAATCAAGGGGACGACCATACGGAGGAATAATAGTAGGATGGAAGAACGAACTAAACAACAACATTTCAATACTAAAACAAACAAATGAAGCTATCTTTC
>JAQGCN010000163.1:0-37547 GCA_034699725.1 Friesea truncata | reverse complement strand
ATTATGGGACTTTGTATGTTATGGCACTTTGAATTATGGGACTTTGCATTATGGGACTTTGTTTTATGGGACTTGGTGTTATGGGACTTTGCATTATGGGACTTGGTTTTATGGGACTTCACATGGAAGCGTTGAGGTCAAGGGTTAAGATACCGAGTTTCACACGAGGGCATAGAGCTTGCTAGTTTAATTAGTTTTGATTATAGATATATGGATTTGACGATTTGATAAGAAAAGTGAATTTTTGACATGAAGAAAAGGGATCCAAAAAATGTGGGACAGAATGGACAAAATAAAACCGCGAATCTCAACTCGTGTTCTGATCCACACGTGAAGTGATTCAGAAAAATTTAAGTGAGTTTGGTTGATTGGTAACTGGATTAATTTATTAATTTAATAAATAGTATTGTAATTATTTTATTTGTGATGACACGTTATACACGACTTGGAAAATCAACACACCAGCGTGTACCAGGAGAACCATCATCTTGGGAATACCTGAAATCCACACCACAAAAGAACAAGAACTTCGGATTTCAAGGTGGAAAACGAATTAACAAAGGTTCTCGGAGAACTGATAAAAAATGCTTCGGATGTCGACAGTTTGGACATGTGTTAAGTGAATGTCCAAATGCTAGTGCTGCAACATCCGCTGAAGGAAGTTTGGTTGAACATGTAAATTCTGGGATATGCTTTAAATGTGGCTCAACTGAGCATGTGTCCAGGAATTGCAAGAAAAAAGTAATTCATCACAAATTTTTGTAATATTCTTATTCATTTACATGTTTTACCTTTCGGTTACAGAGTGACAAGTTTAACTATGCAAAATGCTTCATTTGCACAAAAGTTGGCCATATATCTCGTCAGTGCCCTCATAACAAAAATGGAATATATCCGGGGGGTGGTGAATGTAATATTTGTAAGGAGACAACACATTTGGCTAAGGATTGCCCTAATCGTTTTGGAAAAGCTCCTTCTTCAGTTGAAAAATTGAAAGATGCCGACCCTATCGTCTCAAAATTGTCAGATCCGTTTGCGTCAACAGAGTATGAACCCGACTTGGTAAAAAATAATTCTACCCAGAAAGCTAAGAAACGCAAAGTAAAATTTTAAGCTATGGCTCCTCGTGGTAATTCAGTAGTAAGTAAGTCCAACCCCACCAAAACGTTTTTTTGTTAATTTAATGAAATTATGGAAAAACTTTGGTTTCTAGGCTTTTAGCCCCGATTTCGATAAAACTTATTTTCTAGACTAAATTAGAGTGTGCTGATCACGAATCTGAAAGAATTTTCTTCCGGAAATGAAAAGCAACAAAGTTTATGATGTTTTGAAAATGGTTTTTCACAATGCTAATTGTATAGTTTATTTTTCACTTAATAATTCAAACAATCTAACATCCTTAAAAAATCTATTGGATTTATTTTTAATTTCGGAAGAAAATTCTGTCAGATTCGTGATTAGTACACTCTAATTTAATCTAAAAAATGAGTTTCATCGAAATTGAGGCTAAGCCTTAATAGCGAAGTTTTGCCTCACTAATTTAATTAGACCGCATTTGAAGTTAGTTTTATTTAGTATGAATTCTCCTTATTTTAAAAATGATTATATAATTTCATAATATAAATCATTAATTATAAGTTTATTTATAATAAAAATTCAGAATACATATTTAAGTAAAAGTGCGTCACTCCCTTTCCTTTCTGTGTTCTTCTGTCTTGTTGTGTGGTAGTAGTGCCTTCTTTTGGAATTTGTTGCAAAGTTTCACTGTGAAGTGGGTGTAATTTCAACCTGGGGGATTAGCTAGAATTCGCCGAGTAGGTTGCGCCTAAACCGTTTTTGTTTTTAACTGGAAAGTTTTTCATGCCATTCATGTATTATGTAAAAACAATTTTTCCATAGTTTTAGTTTAGTTTAGTATTTGCATCTCATTCTTCTCGATAGATTTTAAAAGTTGACAAAGATATATTTTCCAAATCGCTTTTTCTAAAGATCTTTGTGTTTCTTTTTGTTAGTAGCGTGTCAAAAGTTATTTAAAGGTAAGCTGAAGTTCACCTTTGAATAACTTTTGACACACAACGAATTTAACAAAAACTTTACGACAAGCGTTAGAAAAAGCGCTTTGGAAATATATATCTATATAGCTATATATCTATATCTCTGTCAACTTTTAAAATCCATTGAGAATTGACGAGCTGAGATGCAATTAACTAAAACTTGGAAGATTCGTTTTTAACATGGGAGAAAAATCCAACCGTGAGAGACGGGGAGGTCGAAACGACACACTTTTCAAGAGAAAGATGGATCAATATCGATAAAATATGCTGCAAGTATTTCTACCTGAATGAAATACGGATATTTTAAGTTAAAGTCGTTGGACAATATGAGTTGACGCTCGTCTTATTATTTCATAGCAACTCCAATGGAAGGAAGTGCGTCCTGAGTTTTGCAACGAAAGTTCAATTAAAAGAATGTTTTTGAAGTATTATTACTTCAAAAACATAGTTCAATCCTAAAAAACTTCTTTTAGGATTTTTTCGAATTTAGTAATTTGTAATTGGATTTTATGAATTAGTGCTTTAATTAATTTCATTCAATGCATTTTTATTTATTTCATGAAAATTACGGTGCATTTCTAGCTGAATTCGGCGCGAGCTTAGGCAGTCTCCGCCGTATTGCCTGTTTTCTGGAACCAGAGTTTAACATCAGAAAAGTTTTTCAAAAAAATCTCAATGGTTCCTGGACTCAAGTACCAAGGCACAAGAAGGTTCCTTTGGATAACCTAAAACGATGTTCAATCCTAAATACCTTTTAAACTTAAGAAGAATTTCCAAAGTTTTATTATATTTGATAAAAAATTATTATAGCTTATGAGGTGCTTATATTTTCATTAAAAATCGCTACTTTCGTTCCAGCGGCAGCGTAGCGCTGCCTCCCACAAGCTCACTTGCACTTGGTTCCAGAAACCGTGGTTCCTGTTTGGTAATGCTAGTACAATGTTAAACCCTGGTTCCTTCCTGAAAACAGGTATCGTGGATCCTGAATTCAAGTGACGCGGCGGGGACTGATAGGATGAAATTACACATCTCCCATGCAAGGCAAGGGTGAAGTATGAAGATTTTTTGTGCCTATGATAAAATCCATCCTCACAATATTAATTTTCAATTCAATCATTGAACAACTTCTTTATGGGTCTCATAAAAACCGACGAAATGGTAGGGCTAATATGATTGTCAGTGACATCAGTGATTCCTCTCAACGCCCGCCCTTGTCATTGTTACGCAAACAGTTTGTCCAATCGCCCGCGTTCAGTGTATAAGCGAGTGATTCCTTTATTGGTTTGGTAGTTGGTACCCATCTATCTGCATTATTCTAGACTGAATTAACTGAACAGTTTAACAATATTTACCACAAAGGAATTTGTTTGTGGTGAGGTGAGATTAAGCATCAGTATTACTAAACTGAAATATGTTTTCTAAAAGATATCTTATTATACCGGTTCTCTATATCGATACTTTTGAAATCTTTTAGGGTCGTTGACATTGCTTCAAGTAATAATGATGGAGTTGTACTAAAACTTATTGCAATTAAGGTTAACTGCAGCAGGAGTGGATTATTTATTTAAATTATGTCTTCAACTCTGGAGCATCCAAATGGTCATTTTCTTGACAGAACGAGTTAGTTCATATTTTCATAACAAGAAATGCTTGTAAATGTTGGGTTAATTTTTATGTTATTCAGAGGCCGCTGGATCTTCTCATTCTCAAGGCACTGCGAGTGAAGGAGACTTCCCAAGTGTTGTTGAAGGGTCAAGTTTAAAAAGTCTTCCCCGTTTGACTATTGGAAGTTCTGGTTCTAGTGGTCCACAACAAAGTTGGATCACAAATACTGCAAGTACCTTAGAAAGTAACGGTGTCGTGATGCAGAGGTTTCCAGGTGGCGGAAATAGTGAGCGCAGTTCTCCGCAACTGACTCGCAAACCGATGCATCCTGATGAACGTGGTAAGTTAAGTTGCTGATCCCATAGAAAAAAGTAGTGATCACTAGAGAAAAGTTTTGTTTAATTTTGATAATTCGATTTCTGTTTTTGTAGTTAATTGTGCCTATTGTGGTACGACTGGAGAAGTAGACAAATACTATGCAAAATCTACGATGAAAGAATTTTGTAGCATAAATTGCCTTAAAGCGGCTACTAAAAAAATGTACGAAATTCCTTCTGCAGTACCAAAGAAGAAGGTAATTTTCTAATATTATATGTTCTAATATTATAAAAGATTTTATAAAAATAATTGTGTTTAGGAATCAAGTCCTGATCGGAAGTTTAGCACAAGTCTCCAAAGTAGTAATTCTGGTCCCGTGAGTGTTTACAAAAGAAATCTAGGTTTCAGAAAATTGTCACCCAGTCTAACTGTAGAAGTGAATCGAACAAACTCTACTTCGTCATATTCCGAAACGAGTGAAAAATTCAAGGGAATCAATAATAAAATAGATCAGTCGAAAATTTCACCAAGTGTTGCAAATACTTATGACTGGACTCTGGATCTAGAATCTGATCCTGATTTTTCTGCGGCTCCTGTATCAAGCTTCAAACATGTGAGTACTTACAAGCTTACTATGTTGTATAAACTATACAATTACTTTGGACTTGAATTCAGGTTCCAGTTCGAGGGATATGGGAAAACGTACAACCGGGTATGAAATTGGAAGTCCAGAACCAAGATACTATGCATTCAGGGGTTGCATTTTGGGTCGCTAGCGTTATACGCATTCATGGCAAGATAAATATTTCATATTTTTTTTTAGTTCCTTCCTTGCATTCTCTTAAATTGTTAGTCATGTTGTTTGTTTTGTTCTAGGCTATAAAGTACTTTTACGCTTCGAAGGATACGCGCAGGACACTTCTCGTGACTTTTGGGCAAATTTATGTTTGCCTGAAGTTCATCCTGGTAAATTAATACGTAATACCTATTAATAACTGCAATATTCCATTTTTTTTTGTGTTTAGTTGGATGGTGCGCATCCCAAAATCAACCTCTTATCCCACCAATAGGTAATTAATCATTTTGAAACAAATTTCCTTGAAAATGAAACATGAGAGTGACTCGCTCAAATCTTCTTATTCTCATGATTATCTTGTCAAGAAACTTTGAATTTAATTTTAGTAAAAGCTAATTGCTTTTACTACGAGGTTAGTGATTAGAGGTAATAATGGATTTTTTTTGTAAGCTCTTAATACTACAACAAAGGACTGGAGAGAATTTTTAGTGAAACGACTGACTGGAGCTCGTACGATTCCTCAAAATTTTCACGACAAGGTTAATAATGCTCTAAAATCAAAATACGAGTAAGATTGTTAATTTTTTTTAAAGTTAATTTTTTTTGAATACTAAATTTTGCTGTTTGATTTTAGAATTGGCACCGAGTTGGAAGTTGTTGATAAAACTCGTATTTGTCGAGTTCGGCAAGCTACAATTGTTTCTGCGATGGGTAAAAGACTTCGACTTCTTTATTATCATGAGAATAATGAACAAGGTATTATAGTTTGATAGATTAATTTGTAATTATTGTATCTTATTTTTAATTGAATTTTTTTTTGCAGATGATTTTTGGTGTCACGAAAATTCTTCACTTATTCACCCGTTAGGCTGGGCAAATGCAGTGGGTCAAAATATTTACGCCCCTAAAAACTATAACCCTCCAAATCTTCACAGTAAAATGAAGTCAAAATTCAGTCATCTAAATATTCAAGCTGGGATGAAACTAGAGGCAGTTGATCCCCTTAATCTCTCAGCTATTTGTGCAGCAACAATTAAAAAAGTCTTACGTTACGACTATATTATGGTCCGTGTTGATTGTTATGAAGAGGATACGGATGGCTCTGATTGGTTCTGTTACGAACTTTCTTCACCGAGTATTTTTCCTTGTGGATTTTGTTCAAGTAATCAAATCCTACTTACGCCTCCAAATGGCTATAAAAAGGAAATTTTTGACTGGAATGTATATTTCAAAGAAACTAAAACAAAACCAGCCCCACTAGATTTAATACCACAGGTAAAATAGTTCTGTAAAACTCTTAATTGAATGTTTTTATATTATAAAAATGTTATAGAAACCTGTTACACATGCCTTTAAAGTGGGAATGAGACTGGAAGCCGCAGATTTGATGGATCCTCGATTAATTTGTGTAGCTACAATAGGAAGAGTTGTAGGGAATTTGTTAAAAATTCATTTTAATGGATGGGAAGAGGAGTATGATCAATGGTTAGATGCGGGTTCTCCAGACATTTATCCAATTGGTTGGTGTGAACTCGTAAGACATCGTTTGGAAGCTCCTCCTCAGCCACAAGTCCTCAAAAAGCAACCCAAAATTAAAAAAAAGAATAAAAAAACAACAGTGCCGAAAAGGGCGGTGACAACAGCACCGTCGTTTAATCATTCAAAGTAAGTTAGAAAGCTTTATTTCGTCTAATTATGAAAAATTCAAATAGTTATTTGATTGTTTTAATTTAATTTTTGTAGTAAAAAACGTAAACTTATGCCTGAGAAGTTGAAGCCAATTTCTATGAAGCCTCGAGTTCCTCCTGTCATCATTCAGAAAAAGAATATTGGAAGTAACATAAAGAATTCCAACTCAAGACAAATTAATATAAATTCGGTATCTTTGCATTCTTCGGAGCCAGCACTTAATAATATTAGAACTACAGCAGTTCTATCCACGCCATTGCTTGATAATGGGGAATCTTCAAACAATGAGCTAAGTATTCAAATAGCGTCTACTGAAACCCCATCAGAAAAAATAATTCCAAAACTAATTGATTCACCCTCTCCAAACTTGACTGATGTGGATCCGTTAGGTTGGGATACTTCCGATGTCTCCGAGTTCCTTCGTATCAATGACTGTGGAGCTTATTGTGATAGTTTTCAAAGAAACGTAATTCAATCACATAGGTTTTTATTCATTAATGTTAAAATAATTGTATTGTTTTGTTTTTAGCGAATTGATGGTTCGAAGCTCCTTAATTTGAAGAAAGATGAAATAATTGTCCTAACAGGGATCAAAGTCGGACCTGCGGTAAAAATACTGGATATGATATCTCAGTTAAAGAGATCAGCAAATGTAGCACGCGTTCGGAAGAATATATTTCCGTAATTGTAATCATCTTCTCACTCACCTAATTTATAACATTATACATGATCCGGTACCATTTAAGTCTGAATTCACTGAATCTTTTTTACAAAAAGAAAAACACTATACTTTACATTTATCTTAAGTTTAATTAAGAGTGAAAGTACTAAATCCTTATCAAGTGTAAATTAAGGGAAATTCACACACACATCACATCACACACAACCTTTACATCTTCCAAAAAAAATAACTCGGTGATATTAGTTTTTAGTTTAGATTTACCCAATTGTTATAATATTCAAACATGTATTATTTCGTTTAATTTTAATTTTGATCCAACCAATGAAAAATATTTTAAAAACATTTAAACGTGAGAAGAAGAAATCGACTGATATTTAACAAGAATTTTTCAACGAATCCTATAAATTTTGGGTTTGTGTATTTTAAGTTAACAAGGTTTCTTAACAAACAAACATAAACAAAAGCAGGGTACCTTACAACGGTTGTTGATGCTACAACTATTAAAAGATACCTTGAACGAAAGAAAGTTAAAAATATTGTTTGTGGTTAAGATGGATTGTTTTAGTTTTGTGGTGATTGGTTTTTAGATTTATTAGTTTTTTCCATTTTTAATATAGTACACATAAATTATATTAGAACCCTGAAATTCCATGATTACTGGAATCGCGTATCGTTATGCTTTGATTCACTTCAGTTACTATTTGATAAGTTAATCAAATTACACGCGTACCTTCCTCCTTCCCAAAAGTTAAACATGAATCCCAATTTGGTAATAGGTTATTTATTAGGTTTGACTTTAGTAATTTGTTATTTTTAAAATGTAATAAACCAATCTACGTTTTTAATAATTAATTAATTACTTCCACTGTAAACATTGTAATATTTTATTGCCGAATCTTTTTACCAAGACCAGAATCAAGCGTGTTTCACTCATTGAATAATTTGATAAAAGAAGACTATTTTTCCAATAGGTTCTACAAGTATATGAAAGTATTCTAATCAATTTCATTGTAATAAAGTTCAAAATGTTTCACAAGGAGAAAAAAAGTCAAAAATTGGAAATCTCATCCTTGGAATTTATACATATTGATAGTTGTCTCGATTTTCCGTAAGCAGAGATTGGAGATCAGAGCCACCATTTTCTTCGGAATGACCAGGAAGTGGAGCATATGCTCTAGTCCAGTCAACCCGTCGGAAAGATCGAAACCATTTCAAATCAAAAAAGTCAACAGTATTCTGCCAAGGATTCCGATTAAAAATATGATCATTCTTTCCCTTCTTTTTATCTCCTGAACGAGGTGAATGTGAATGGGCAAAATAACTGTAACGACTTGAATTTAAACGTTCATTTGTTGTCACTCCAAGCCAAATAATCTGTAATTTTTTAAAATATTAATTAAATAAAGAATATTCTTCTTGTTTTTTATATTTCTTTACTTGATATAGCTGACACAAGAGTAGACAAAAAACCCAAACGCCATGAATTAGAGCCTGTACAGTCATAAATGTTATCCATGGGTTGCATGTAACAATTTTGATTACATTCCCTCCAGAACTTTGTCCTACTCCACAAGTAGTTTGCCAATAGGAAAATGAGCCAATGCAGTACAGAATACACATCACTACAAGCCAGAAAAGGTACCCTACAAAATATTTATGATTTAGCCATCCAACGCAATTCGATAGCCAAGGACAATGGTGATCAAATCTGGAATTAATAAAGGAACCAATAATTATTTAAATATATTTACTTAAAAAAAGATAACTTACTTTGAAACACATCTATCACAGACCGAACAGTGTTTAGATCTCATTGGTTTCCGTACTAGGCAAGTTGTGCAAAAGTATTTTGGATCAAATCCATCTTCTTCTGCTAAATCGATAATAGTCTAGCATCATAACATTTAGATATATTAACAACATTTAATTAAAATTACTTTATATTAACCTGATACCGCTCCTCTTTTCCAATCATAATAACACCGGGGTCACCTCTCCAGGCTTTTAGGAAATTATACCAAAGAAATGAGGAAGTTGTGACAAAAACGATTGTGTCAGAAATAGGAAGAACAGGAGAAAGATATATAAACCAAGTAACGTACATCCAAAACTAAAGTTATTTCAATATCATTATTTGACTCAACCCAACATGACTTGAATAAATGTAGCTTACCTTTGTGGCCAGGTAGACATTGATTGGGAAAATTGACATGAAACGATCATCACATATAAATTTTCCTATTCCCCGAAATGTAATAAAAGAAACAATAAATAAGGCTATCTTAAACAAAATTCCTATATCTGCTGCCAGGATTTCTCCGACCAAGTATAAAAGAATGAATGGGATTAATGTCGTCACCCAGAATTTTAATTTCTATAATCATTTAAAAAAACAATCAATTTTCTCAGAAGCAACAATCCTTTACATTAATTTACCTTGTTTTCTTTCAATGCTGTCCAACAGCTATTTTTCTTTGGTTCTGTTTTTTCTTTGATGAGATCCATAACATGTCTTCCTGCCCAATCACTTTTAGTTCCACTTAACTTCTTGATAAGTTTAAGTGGTGTATCTCCCTCATTATTTGCTATGTCAAGGAATGCATTCTTTCGAATGAGAAGTGTGAGTGCGGAAGAATTTTTACTATGAATTGCCCAGTGAAGGGCAGTATTTTGATGTGTTTTTTCTTGGATAGAGGTATTGGCTCCAAATGTTAACAAAAGACGGACGGGGTCAGGCCTGTGTCAAATATAAAATTAATATTTTTTAGGACAGATCTTGAATTGCTTACGCATGGACACGTGCACAAGCCCACATAAGAGGCGTCATTCCATTACGATCTTGAATATCAGGACTAATTCCCTTGGCAAGAAGATAGGCAACAATTGGGGTATACCCGAATTGAGCAGCTAAATGAATTGAAGAGCAACCTTCACCATCTCGCAGAGTAGGATCAGCCCCTTCTTTCATTAAATACACAACAACGTTTAGATGACCTTGTCTTGTGGCCCAGTGTAGTGGTGTTGACTGGAGCTCTCCGCCAATTGCATCAACAATTGCTCCAGCCTCAATATATAGCCTCATAATATCCTTTCGAGCATTAATAGATGCCCAGTGAAGTAAAGTGATATTTTCTGGATCTCGTTGATTTACATCAAATCCATTGTCAACCAGTTCTTTACATCTGTTGTAGATCCCGTACTGAAAATACACAAGACAAGAACAAGTAGAAAATCAACTAAGGCTCTTTTTAATTTTTGTTACCTGTGTAGCTTTAACAATGTCATAGGATTCCTCTTTAGGTTTATCATCCTCAGTTGATTGTATTGCTTTCTCATTAACAGTTTCAACTATAACGCCTTCCTTTGAAGCCATCGTGTACCTACTGAAAAAAATCAGAAGTTGTTTCACTTTTACTAAATAATTTGTGTCTTGCTTACTTTTAGTCAATATATATATTTTAATATAAAGCAAAAAATTTGAAGAGAGGTTAAAGGTTTGTCATCTTCCAGTCTTGACAAGGTAGTCCATCTGAAACTGAAAATAGACCGATTCAGTTTATCTTCAGTATAATTTTAATTATGGAACTGCGAAAGTACTTTGGGATAAAAATTAAAAAATATGAGAAAAACAAGTCAAAAATATTCAATCAATACTTATAAAACCCGGGATTCAAGTATAGTGTTTGCGCATTAGATACCAAGAATTGTTCAAAAAAAGAAAACTAAATAATTATCCAAAACAGGAAATTAAGAGTGTAGAAGAATACTAATATAGATAATCAATACACCCTACCACTAAACGCCAAATTGATTGAATAAGAATTACATGAATCTGAATAAAATCAAAATGGTGCTTACTCTACAGTACAGCCTACACTTACTTTTGTTAATAAATTTGCTTCCAAGCTGAACAAACTACAAGTTGAAGCACCTTATACCTATTAATTATTGATGAATCTCTCACTGAAGACTGTAAACGTAGCCTTTTTAAATTTAAATCTTGTTTTCCTAAAATTAAAGTTAGGAATACAGTTTGTAATTTGTAAATAATAAATTTTGATCTTATTGACAGTGTATTAATAATAACTTAATTTTGGAATTTTGATCATTTAATCATTTAATTTAAACTGTAACTTATACCTAGGCCTACAAAGATCTTTGTAGGCCTAGCTTATACTTAGGTTTATGAAACTTGAAAAGATTAAAAAACAAGTTTAAAGTTAACAAATTAACCTCAAGTCTCCACACGTGATTCCACTTTCATTCCACCAAAAGAGAAGAGAGGGAGGAGAGATTTCCATGCTTGGGAAAAAACTTGAGAAAAGTGCAGTCAAAAGTGGAAGTTAGCTAGTCCAAAGTGTTCGCTAAAAATTGCTATTTTCTGCAAGTTCGCAAGTTTCTGCGATGATGTCGCAGAAACTTGCGATATGTAAAATTGGAGGTGTAAATCTAAAAAAAATTTTTTTGTTTTCAAACCAAATAGCTTTTTGACTGGTTTTTCCTAAAGTTTTTAAGGCTTGGCTTTTATAAGGTAGCAAAAGAGAATTTGAAAACCCTAACAAACATCCATCAATTCACTATTTTCTTCTCACCAAATAAAGGGTAATTTACAACAATTGTAGGCATGCAAAATTCATTTTTCAATTTCAAGAGTCAAGAGTCTAGATACGAAATCTAGATTCCAAATCTAGGATACAAAATTGTTACCTTAATGTTTTACGCTTGAAATTGTAGTAGGACAAAAATTAGAGATTTATTAGATCCTTTGATACCTTTGGTTAAGAGAAACATGAAAATTAATAGAAACTGGATGGGGTCTCTTTTTTCTGATAATATAAAAACAAGCGTGTAATGAGAATATTAAAAATCAATAATAAGTGATGACATAAATCACAACGTTTCCAATTGAAACTTACTGAAAATTTACCCCTGGCCTCAATTTTGTATTTAGGATATGATGCATCCAAAGGAAAAAGGATCTATAAATTATTCATCAGTTTTTACACTAATAAAGAAAGGTTAACAAGGAAAAAGTAGAAGAGCGAAGCGACGACGACACATTGAATGTCTCCTGATTTTAGGCTTCACAAACCAAAATTATAAATCCAGTATCATTTTTCACTAGGTATAATTGAGGATATGAAATACCATTACTATTACTATAGACTTCTACAAATTAATAATTAAGTTAAGCAACTTTTTTTAGTGTGAATTTTATTGAAATTGTTTTATTAATTTAAAATTTATTAAACGTTGCATAGATTATAGCTTTTGCAATTTATTTATTTTATTTATTAAATCAATGTTATTAAATTACCAAACGCCCTTGCGAGTTAATTATTTAATTTAACAGGAGTTTGGAATTTGTTATTTATTTACACATTAATTAACCCAATTAAGACAAGAAGCAATATTTTTTTTACTTATCATGTGTTTTGTACATTTAGGTGGTAAATGAATTTCCAAATGTTTTCAATTTCATTTTCAATACAGAAAACATCTGTCCTTTTCAATGACCCTAAATGCGAATTTTTGCAATTCGTTTCGCTCCCTTGGCCTTGAGTTCTTGTCCGTAAAGGGATACAACATTAAATCATTGAAAAAATTATTTTAATTCATTATTTCATTAAAGTTCAGTCCTGGATGTGCTTTAGATATCGGATTTTTCCTTTAAATTTGTTACTTTGATGATTTTTTAAATAAAATCACTAAATGGTGTTTGAGCGAGCAAAGAAAATTTAAATACCCTTTTAACTTAAAACTCAGCATGCATGCATGGGGTGCTTTGTGTAACAGCGTTATTATGAACAAAAAACAAATGAAAAAACAATTTTCTAAAAAGTGAATTATTAAAAAGTCTTAATTTTTGAATGATTTGAGAGGATTCTGTCTGTTGTTGATTTGCACTTCTTGATTGTCATCCTTCGATATTTTATTTGTGAATTTCCTATACACTGTGTCTGTCATTTTAACTTATATGAGATTAATAATAATATGAGATTGAAAGAGTATGGAATGACGAATGATTTTTTGGAATGGGGGCTTGAAATGTCAAGTGATGGATGCCGTGTCCCTGAAGTTAATGGAATTAAATCTTTTGTAATTCATTCTTCGTAAAATTAAAAGCAAGTAGTGAAGAGAAAGCTGTTTTTTCATTACTGTAACTAATATCAATATTATTACTAGAAAATAGGGTTTTCTTAATTTATCCGCAAAATTGTAATGTTTGTGTCCTCATTAGTCAAAATCTTCATACTATTTGGAATTAATTAGAAATTGATCAATGATTAAATGTATGTTCCGTCTCAATTCTACAATCAAAATTAGATTAAAGTATAAGGGATACTTACAGAAAAATCTTGGTAGCATTTATATCCAACACTGGTTTGTTTGTGGATTACAGAAATAATGAATTGCTATGAGTGCAAGATTTTTAAAGAGAGGATGGTGATAGTTGGGTCTTATGAGAGAAGATCATTAATCAATGAAACTTGACATGGTGCCTTGTTTGGTGATGATGATGATGAGGGGGCCCTTCTTCTGACAGCCGAGTCCATGTGCACGTCACAACAAATCAAAGGGACTCATAGAGCCAGAAAATAGGATTCCAAAATCACGGATTCTTTTTTATAACATCGTCATCCATTACTCCAAAAAAACAATTAATCCAAAATTCACTAAAGTGAGTTAGTAAGAAATATTTTTACAGCAGTTAAATATGATCAAGAAAACAACATTGGCTTAAGAAAACAACATTGGCTATCCAGAACACAGTCATCATCTTTGCATACAGCCTCCTGAAGATTTACCTACAAAAACTTAATAAAACAACTTCTTAATTAGTTTCCATTGTTGAAAACCCTATACCACTACTCAACACAGCTCTCTTTCTCAACAACTAGCAACTCAAGCAACTAAGCATTACAAATACTCCAATCAATACAAACTATTTCTAAACTATTCTTAAATCAAAATATACCAAAATCACTAAATTCAATTAACTATATAATATTACATATACATAAATTACTACAAAATATCTCATTATTCATTACTGTATAACACTTTATTGTAAAATTTCGGGTGTAATAACCTACTTGTAGGAAACTCGTAATAAATTCTAATTCTAAAATTAAAGATGAAAGGCCAATTGAAGCTTTACCTCAAATTGTAATAATAATGGATTAATCTAAATAATAAATAAATTGATACTACAGAATCTGTATTTAAATATTAGGAGGGAAGGGATACCTGAAAATAATTTAGGATTAAATTAAAGTAAATAAACGTAGGGAAGCTTATTTTTTGGTTTATTTGTAAATTGAAATTGAAAGTTCTGGATTTGTGTACACTAAGGATCCCATATCACGTTTGTTTGCTCCTTCGGGTGGGTACTTCATGATGATATAAATGTACACACAAGTCATTGTTTTCCCATTGCCCCTTCCTTTATTCATTTGTGGATCCTTGGTTTCATAATGAGTCTATTGGGAGACTTTAGAGATAAATTGACACGTGACATTGTCAAATAAAGCGGTTAATGACCTTAATACTCATCCACTCTAACAAATCAATGACTATCCATTCTGAATTTATTGATTTACAATTTCTCAACCACAATTCCAATAAACAATTTACAAACTTCCCTTATAAATCCACATTATTAATATAAATATTAATATGTTGGATTAATATTGTTTATTTCATGAAAAATTCAATGTACTTTAATTCCAATTCCAATTGAATTCAAAGGTAAAATTTTAATTTTAAGCGTAAAGTTGAAAAAGGTAATGGGAAATGTGTAAATAATTATTAATTCAAGTTTTGAAGGGTATAATAAATCAAAAAGTTGAGGGTTATTGAGAGACAGGTGGGTAACGTAATGAAATAATTTTTTGAATTAAAAACTTAAATTTTAATTAAAATAATCAAAAAAATGAATTTGATAAATTGTATTGAATTGATTAAAGTGAATCAAATCCAAATATTTCTTTCGTTTAGCTTAAATTCATTTCATAAATCAAAAACTGGTGACAGATTTCTTTAAACAAGATCTTTGACTCTTAGTCTCGTCACTTGCACTTGCATTTTAGTTTTTTACCTCACCCACCTACCTAGCTTACTCCTCGACAAATCATCTTGTAAAAATTTTTAATTATCATCCTAATTAGATTTTTAATAATGGAATCACTCATCATCCCTTACTTTTTTACTTTCAGGAATTTTAAATCCTATCCAAAATCTTACATCTTTTCTATTTTACAACATCTATCCCTTTATTCCTCTGATTCTTAAAGGAAGAATAACTTTTATTTAGTTTTTCAATGCATAAATATTCGTAATCTTGTTAGATCTTCATTAGCTAGCTAGACATGATGAATGTGATTTACGGTTCTTATAATTCATTTTGAAGGGATTAAGTAGGAGGACCCTTATGCTGAAATACGGAAGCCCTTTAGATTAGGATCTCGTGTTAGAAAATGCGTGGGTGAGTCCTTAAAGAAATGAAAAATGAGCCGCTCTTTGATTAATCCCGAATTCAAAAGAAAATTTATTTAGGAATAGAAACTGAAAAACTCTATACTTGAATTACTTGCACAAAAAAGTTATAAATTTTATCATTGTTTGCGTCATATTTAGCAATTAAATTTTCATTCTTCTTTATGTCTTTAATTTCTGCGCACATTCGTTTTAAGTTCTCAAAATGAACTTGTGTCCCTTAATTTAACATGGTGTTAACAATTTAGAATTATATTTGATGGGCACTATTTTCTGTAAAAGTTGAGTTCGTGTTATTTTTTTTATTTTTTTTTAAAATGGATACAGTGAGAATGGGATGTAACAGCCTCTTTTGAATCTGCAAACGTGTCAAACATGATTTTGTGTTGAATTGACAAGAGAATCGAGGGGTACCTTTTGACTGAGATGAATAAAGGAAATAGGAGCCAAGCAGGCTAATGATACAGTCCCAAAAACAACCCCCGTATTATCCAAAATTACAAGATTCTATGAATAAACTCACGAGATAAATTTTGAAATCAAAGTTTACTTTTAAATTAAATATAATTATCTATTCTCAAAGTATTCACTCAACCATAAAATAAAAATTTGTTTTAGCACATTTAATTTTGGAAATAACTTCCTCAGGAATCAGGCTAATTTTTAGTTGAAAATCCTATGGATTTTTTGACACGGGTTTATTGATTATAGGCCTTTATTCAGTGTTCTCTCTAAACGATCTCTGAATAATAGAATAAATGGGAGAAAATAACATTGTAATAATAATTATTGTTGTATATGATTTTTTAGAGATAGATTTAGGTTGGCTCATGGGTCCGCCGACCGGTGTTGGCCCTTCCGTTCCCCCTTCGTCATCATGTTGATTCATTATTCCTATGACTACTTATTTCTTCTTCAGAATAAGTGTGAAGAGGTGCCCCTGGCCGTATTCTGTCAACCCCTAACATTCCCATCATCCCATCATCAGTTGGGTAATTATTCCGAATCCCAACTAAGAATCAGGGTTCTGATTCTGAAAAATCGGATTAAAATTAAAATCGGCATGTAAAATTTAACTAGACTCAAACTACCTAATGTTATTTTTATTTCATAGGCCAGCACTGCTTTCGTTTCTTGAAATGGGGAGTCGCAAAATTTAAAAATTCGGTCCAAGATGTTTCAAAGTCTCTTTAAAAAAGTCAGTTGAATTGACTCAATGGACAATGAAGACCCCTTCATTTCCTGTTTTCCACTTCTTTTGTGTAAAGCCAAATCATAGGCTCTTAAAATAAAGTTAATTGACTCATAATTATGATACTCATGATCACGCTCACAACCAATCAAAAGTAAAGCATAGCAATCGAAAATACGATTATAAGTCATAAACTCATGAATTATGAAAATAGACAACAAATTATTTTGTTACGTATTTTGAGATAATTTATTTTAATTAGAGTTAGCTTCAAAATGCATTATATTTTAATAATAAAGAATGTAATCTTAACGTAATTTTTTTAAATTATGAATTTTTTAAAACAAAATCCATAAAACACGTATTATTTTTGAAATGTGGAATTGAAACATTTGACAATTAAGGAGCCAAAAATATTTTGTTGAATGTTTTATGATTGACATGAAAAGATTGTATGTGCGAGATTTGAGACACTTGAACTTCGCTGAACTGAAAAGGTTGAGTGGGTGACAAACGATGTGAGGACGAGGTCCTTTTAAAACACCCACTTGCAAGCGTGTTTTTCAAAAGCATGTCATTTCACTACGAAAATGCTGTGAATTTATAAATAATGTCAATTCCATTGAAATAGGTTAAAACCCTGTAAGGGTTAAAAGTTTAGAATTGTTTTGGAATAGGAATAAAATACTTGAAAATGATTGGCTGATTTGATGAAGAGGACATGGACAGGGTGGGTGCTTTAGTTTTGAGTGATTTGGATCGTGTTTTACAAGAAGGGGTTTGTTATATTCTCCACTTTATTCATTAAGGAAACCTTGTAATTTGTCATACGCCGCTGACAGCTCCTTCAAATTAGACAAAACGAACACAAAAGGTGAGAATACGGGTCTCCAATACAAAAAAAAATCATTCCTTTTATAAAATTCATTCAATAGATACAAAAATAACCCCCATCTCTACATTCTCAAAAAAACCAACGACAAAAGTTGCAATCTTTAGTACGAACACAGCACCCACTTCCTGTCTTACCATAAACTTTTACATGAAATTTCATATTATCTTATTTTAATTTATATAAAAAGTCTTTTAAGTTGAGATCAAACATATTTACACTGACACCGAATACCACAAAGGAAGAAGTACAATTCTCCATTGAAAATTTATTCCAACACTATGTTCAATTTAGAAAAAATTAATATAATGCTGGCGAGCTGTACTGCAACCCTTGCTATACTCTTACATATTTAACAAATTCTTGACTTAAAACTTGTAAATTCTCTCATTCGCTCACATGAACAACCGCTGGAGGAGACAACCCAAGAGTACTATTTTAATAATATTTTAAAAGTTTTATTAAATATCCTATTTTTAAGAATTTCAAAAATAGGAATTGTATTTGAAAATACTTTCAAAATTGGATTCTACGTTTGTTCTATAGTAAAGAAAATGAAAAATTGTACTCCTTCATAATGCAAATAATTATTCTAAAAAGAAGTTACGAAAAGTTGCTATTGCAAATTAATTTGGCTCATTTAAAATTTATTTCTAATGAGAATAAGTGTAGTTTTAAGGGAATATTTTTTATTACTTAGGTAGTTATTAGACGCCATTTTCTTCCAATTTGTTAGATATTTAATGGTTGAGAGGATGGTGAAAGTGAAAATTGAATTGAGAAACTCATTTCCATTTTCTGGTTGATGGGAGGAGGATATGGAGATTTAAATTTCTGTTACTTGAGTCGGAAGATGCAAACGAGCATGGCGGATCCTCATAATTTCCATATTAGGGGACACTTACGTAAACCTAAAAAATATATTCCAAAAAATTCATTTTTTTAAAGTTTAGATTGTTTGTTTTAATTTTTTTTTAAATTAATAATTTATGATGACATCTTTTAATGAACTCTAATGAAGTCACCTCTGCTTAACAAATATATTTTTGTTTTAAAAAAATCTCCCCTTTTTCATGTCTTTTCTTCAAATTATAATTGCTATTGCAGATGTTCTTTTCAAAACCCATGGACCACCTTTTTAAGGGTTTCTATTCTAACAATAATGGAAAGAAACATCCGTTTGTTAGAATAACCCATGAATAAATTAGTCATTATTACTATTACGCTTTTGGGGGAAACCTCCTTCTTTTCACTGATTTTCACAAAATTTTATTTTATGGCTTCTAATTTCTAAACAAAGTGGTCTCATGATAACAATTTAGAAAGAAAATTCGTTTGGATTAACGGTTCTCCTGTCAATTATCAAATCACAAGGTTTGTGCAAATCAAAACTAATAATATTCAATACAATATTAATAAAAAGATAGCAAAAACAAACATTCGACTCAAATTTTTATTTATTTCGACAATGCATCAAAAAATTATTAAATTTTTAATAATATTCTAAAAATGTTGCGATATATGACCGGGTTAGACTTATAATAAGATTATTCGTAGTTAATGTTTTATGGAATACTGACTATCTGACTAGGTTAATTCTTTGTTATAAAACATATTAATCTTTGATTTAAAGTGTAAAATCACCATCTCTGTTTTCATAATTTTATACATAGGGATTCAATTTTTACTTTGATTTAAATTAATTGCTTGTATTAGTTCTATTCCGTAGTCGATGATGTCGTATGAGTATCAGTATCCACTGAATCAGAATCCAAATTTGTGACTTCCAGAGCAATTTCTAAACCATTCTCCTCACAATTTCCTTGAACATCTTTGGTAATACTAGACGTTTTTAATTTTTCTGACGTGGGACAAGTTCGTAAACACTTGCACTTGTGTGAGTCTACGCTAAAATTAACTATTCCAGTACTCGAAGTAGGAGCTCCTGACGAAGAAATGCTTATATCCGGACTTTCTTCTTTCTTATACTTGACTCTTCGGTTTTGAAACCAGATTTTGACCTGTTTTTCGCTTAATCCTAAATAAGTTGCTATTTCAATTCTTCTTAGACGTGATAAATACATATTCATCGTAAATTCTCTCTCAAGTTCCAATAACTGTCTTGAGGTGAATGCTGTTCTCATTCTTTTGGATGAAGAAGATCCACTACTTCCTTGTACTTCTTTCACTTCTTCATTCAAACATTTTTCATCCTCTTCGTCTTCATCAGTGTCACTCATTTGATGAATTGGGTAACATTTTTCAATCTTTCGCTTCGCCACGACTTTTCCTTCTACTCCATCAACTTTCACTTGAAGCGAAATAGGTTCACTCTTTTCTTCACTTTTGATAATTGTACTGATAGTTTTTACTTGTGAGTTTTTAGTTATTTTTTGAAGTTGTGATATTGAAGGTTCAAGTTGAGGAAGGAAGAATGGGGGTGTATGATTATATGAGAAAGCGTTTGGTCGAAAGTAAGATGATTGTGGACCTAAGAAAGATGTAGAAGGGAATGTTGAGTTTTGAAAGTACCAATAAGCCGGTGGAATCGAAGATGTAGATGAAGATGCGTCGCTCAATAGATTTGATGCTCGTATAAGAGGAATTGGACTAAGAAACCCAGTAAATGGATCTGAAAATTGAAAATGATGATGAGCTGGTTTGATGTGTTTGGAACTTGGGCCTTTTCCTTGACTTTGACCACTGCCACCACTTTGACCATTGGTGTCCTTTGACTCTTTGATAAGAGAATCCACAAAAAATGATCGTGACATGGTTGATTGTTATTTCTAAGTGTAAGCTAAAAGGATTCTTAGATACTGAGTCCTATGTTGTAAATTTTATCCTATTTTATTCTGAGTAAGTTCCTCCTGGATTCATTTGGAATTGGATTAAGCTGGCTCTCATCATGAGGTTTTCAGGTTGAATCACCCTGAGGAGGTCCATCCCTCATGTAAATAGGATTGGCTCTTCTCACTTCAACCCTCAACCTAAACCAGCCTTCTTTCTTACTAGGATTCAACCCCTTCTTTCAATTTACCCTTTCTTTACTAACTCTCCACTTCAAGAACCGTGGCATGATGGTAAAATCAGAATTCAATCCAATAGATTAAAATTCAATTCTGAATAACCATTTAATGTGTTGTGTGTCTGTGATGTAAATGTTTTCTCTTCATGTAAATTGAATAATATGGTCTCTAATTTGTAATTTATGATTGATTCATGAGGAAAGAACTCTTCAGGAACCCAAGTGAGTGAAGAAGTGGAGAAAGAAAAAAGTTTTTTTTAGAGAAGGGTAAATTAAATTGATTCTAAATTAGCGTTAGAGCAGGAGAAACGGAGTGGATTATTGAATAATTTGGGGAAAATTGACAAAGATGATGACACGAAGACCAATTAGCCATTCAAGTTCTCCTACTCAAACAAAATGTTAGAAGGGGTGAGTTTTTTGACATGAAAGACAAACTGAAAGAATGGAAGGTATGAAATGACTGAAATGAGTTTATTAATTATTTAAATCACTTTACTAACTTCGGTTCCCTAAATTAGTGAAAGTTCAGGTGAATCAACTCATATAAAATGAATTAAATATTAACTTTTGCTCCTAATGTTTTTGGATTTAAATCCTTCCTGATTAAATCAAAGATAAAAATGAAGGGGTAGTTTGGATCCTTTATATTTTAGATCCAGTCTCTTCTTTTGTTAAATTTTTTGAGGGATTCAGGTGTGCTGAGGGATATCAATATCCTTTTAGCAGGATCGGATTCAATTATACGTCAAATTCAATAAGGATTCATTCATGAAATGATAGGAGTAACAATTTTAAATGAGATTGACAGCCAACAGGGATTTTCTTATTTTTAACTCTTACATAACATATTGTCCCATTTTTTCACTAATCGTCAATTTAACAAATGTGCTTGCGAATAATCTTCCGGAGACCATCTGTTTGAGATGCATATGAAGTTAGGATTCATACCTGGTATTAATCGGAGGAATAATGTCCGGAAGATTTTATTAAAATATTATTAACTGTTTTGAATTTATTTAACTATTATTTATTAGCTGTGAAATATGAATTTATATTTCAATTCTTTTGCCGTCACTCTCATCCACAGTTGGACTTCTAAAAATTTGTGTTAAAATCTCCATTTAGACAGAATTTATAATTAGATGTAAGTTTTAACGAATAACTAATGTATTTTCTTTAATTCAATTCTACTAAATCATTTTCACGAGCCAATTAACAACAATAGAAAACTATATTGAATCCATTTTGCTCTTTTAGGGTTCTTGGGAAGTTTTACGCATCAATTATTTTATGATGAATAAATGATTTGAAGTGCATATTACGAGCAACCAAATAAATATAAGCTCTAAATTCACCTTTTCCCAATCTGCTTTTTGTTGTAGTAAGGATAGAGAATGCTACCAATTTTGTTTTGTGACATGTGTAATCTTGCTGTTACTTTAAGACTGTGACACTGTCAAGAGGGACAGTAGCTATGTCATCAATGTTTCAGTTTATCTTCTTTTATAGCGTTAATTTAATAAGTAATTTGATTGTATTTAATTTTGGAGTGGAAGGGTAAAGCCACCTGCGGGGGATGAAAAAGGGTAGAAATTATATGACCTATGACGGGTGGATGACATTGACAATATTTATCATCAAGAAAGAAAAAAGCTTATTATTCTGAGCATTAAGCTCCTGTAATTTGATCTGCTTTGGGTAAATATAATGTAAAATAGACCAAGGTAAGAATGGGGGGACCATTCATGAATGATCAGAGTTCCAAACGTGTTTTGATGAGGATTGTTAAAGGATCATGATTACAGAACAGTATGAGCCCAACAAACTTTTTCAAGACCCCTTTCCGCTGCCTCTAGGATTTATTATTTCAAATCTCTAAAAATACCAAGTATCAAATCTCATTTAACACTATTATAAATATAACTTTACCAGGGCTTGACTCACAAAATATTCTTCTATATTTTTTGGATTTATTCAAACTTCATTTTTTAGAGAAAATACTTTATGATGATGTTAATTTCATGGTATTGGGAAAATCTTTGTTTTCCTTTGACCTAAGAAGGATCCGTAAAATGTTTCACTTAGTCAATATTCTTTTCGTTTTTAGAAAGTTGAATAAGCAGAAAAACTATTAAGAACTTCTATTTCACTATTTAAGTCAATATTTTCTGATTTTCTATAATGTAGAAATTGCTCTTTGAATTTTGTAGCATTACAATTTATATTAATTTTCTATTCATTTTTAACGAATATGGAATATTCATATGGAGTTAAATTATTTTTGTTTTGCAGTATTTAGATGATGCTTACAACAAATTTCTGGGAGAATACCTGACAATGACAGTGAAATGATATACCGTGATTTTGGTGGATTCTTCGTGGGGATCAGCTTTTCAGATCCTTGTAAATAAAGGATCCCTCTTGAAAATGAAACAATAGGATGAGCAAGGGAACTGAGGGTTCCATTATTTCCGTATAAAAACGAATAATATAAGAATAAAGGAGAGGAATATAGGAATAATGAGAGAATTTCGTTATGGCCTGGTGTATTTTATTAGGACTTAAAGAAGGGTGTCATCCTTATTAAACATGCACTTGGAAAATATTTTTGTGCATTGTCATTCTCTCACCCCAATTGAAGGAACCTCTTCGTAATACTGAATTATTGTCAAACGGAAGACAAATAAGCAATTGATGTTAATGCTACTAGGATTTCACTGCAATCAATAACTGGTCCATTTGTTGTAAGATTTCGAGTGAAAAATATGAATTCATACCTGTGGGAAAATAAATGTTAAGCTTAAAAATCAACAGTCTCCTTTGAAGTTTAATAAGCCTGAACTGACACGTGGATAAAATACGGTTTCTTTCTTTACTTTCTCGAATCAAAAGATGAGAAGAGAACAGATCAGGTAACCAACCAACCTTTCTCCTTTTCTCATAAGAAAATAATCATCGACCAAAACTATTAACATTTTTACAAGCAATGTGAAATTTTATAAATTGAAAATTATAATTGATTAAGCAAAGGAAAGGGGAAAAAGTTTGAAAAAACTAAAGTAAATAATAATCGAAGCTTTCCCAATTTGATTAAAGAAATCTGAAATAACTTTTAATGTAATTTAACAACTTACAAGATTAAATAAAAGAAAATGAATTTCTAAAAACTGCTATGAAACAGATAGTACAATTAAAATCTTGCATTGTTTTGTTGCTATTCTTTAATTCATACATAACATAAAATGTCAGAACTATAAGCTACGAGAAAAGAAGTTAAACTTAAGGAAAATTGTTTCAAATTGGAATATTAGAAATTAAAATTCATAAAATGCATTAAAATTTATTGGTCATTGGATTGATCTTCGTCCATTTTAAATCCACACTCAGGGATTTCAAAATCCTGGTCCAATTGTTCGTTAATTTGAGCGAATTCAATCGGACGAAGGAGCCGGCTCTTGAGTTCTCCATTTTTTCTCTCAACGCATATTTCTATGCTTTTGATATTTGGGCTCGTGAAGGGTTGTTGGTATTTTATTTTTTCCATGATTTTAGTTGAAACTGGAGAATCGAGGTTTTGGATGCGGAAATAAAATATTTCCAGATTTGGAGACGCGAGTATTTTGTTTATGAAATTTTCCTGATCCCTACCGAAGTAAGCCACCTGTAATAACAATAATAACTATTATTAATAATTAATATGTAATAATTATTAATTAATATTAAGTATTATTATTAATTAATATGCGTTATTAATAATTGGACAATTCTCAATTACCTGTCTCAATTCGGGAAAAATTGTTTGGAAATTTTCAACAATGAAATCGTCTATTTCAACTTCAACTCCCCAATGAAGAAGTTTCAACTTCGTAAAAATTGGCATTTCAACAGAAGCAGGAGCATTGCCACTAAAAAAGCTAAGAAAGCTAGAATCTGTTGATGCTTCTGGAATTGCTGCTGTCAAGTTAACCCTGTCCAGCCGAAGTCTCTCCAAAGTTCTAGGAAGATCATCTAGCTTCAACTCCCTATTTTCCAAATTATGTATTGTCAATATTTTAAGCGATTTCAGGTTTTTCAATAATTTTCTCAGTTCTTCGGCTATAAAAAAGAATAATAATTACTTTTGACTTTAGTAGAAGCAGATTAAGATTTTGTTTGCGCCCAGAATACTTACGTGTTATGTTAAGAGATGAAAGGTGGAGGTATTCAACTGATTCAGGGATTGAGTTATGATCTACTGTCACATTATCAAAGCTAAGATATTTCCAGTCAAAGTCAGATGAGTTTGAGTTTAATATTTTCTCAATCTGTATGTTAAAGTTGTGAACGAAAAGTGTTCCACCGCTGGGTTTTAATAAAAATCTCCGAAGTCCGTCATCAATATGGATTTCTTTAAAAATATTAACAAAATTGGAAACATCATTATCCTGAGCCTTATAGAAAGGGAAGTAACTTCGAAAATCCTTGGGTCTAGTCTTGAAGTCTGCATCTGTCAGAATATAAACAGTCAGAAAAGGAAGTTCTTCTACAGCATCAAATCCCGACTCCAATTTAACCCCAACCATTTCTAATTTTTCAATTTTTTTAGAATTCTTGAAAATTTCCCACAATGATGTATTATTTAGTTGGCAATTGGAAAATGTCAACGTGGTTTCATCTTCACGTGTGGTAAAATTACAAGATGGCGAATCTTCTACCGATTCTGGTGAATCAGGTTTGTGGGTTGGAGTACGAAGTATGGGTTCTGTTGTTGGGCTGGCCGTTGTAGTTGGTTTGGTTATTGGAGTTGATGTTGATGGTGCTATGTCAACTTTTGAAAATTCGCTTTTGATAACTTCATTAATCCATTTGATGAATGGGAAGAGACGCCTGAATGTACGAAAGTTTTTGCAACTGGGGTTTGAACTCGACGTTAAAACACCCTAGGAAAAAATCCAATTTTTTTTAAAACATAGGTCTATATAATTTTGGCTGGCGCATCATTCACTTACATAAATGAAATGAGCATTGTCACCCATTGGAATAGTTATTCCAGTTCCGATTTCTAAGGGACACTTCTCCCCTAAAATTTAGTTAAAAAAGTACATTAAGCTTTAATATCATTTTAGAGATTAGTTTTAAATATAAAAGGTACACCTCTAGCTTCTCCAGCACAGAAGTCATTGAAGTGAGCACAATTTTCTAGTTTCACTTTCAACTTTTCGGGACTCCTGTTTCGGCGAGTAAAAAGCTATAATATGTTCAAGATTTAAATATTGCACGAGATTCAATCTAAATTAATTTAACCTCTCCTGTCGATCCATTTCGAAGGGCCATTTGATCCATTTGGCCACAAAATGGCAAACACACCGGCATAATTTCAGGACTAAGAAAAAAATTCTTAAGACTCAAAACAGCGAGATCGCTGTGGTCGACAACTGAGGAATCACCGCTTGAAATTTTAACATCGGTCACCTATTGCAAAAAATGAGCGATGGATTAAATCAATAATTGGATTTTTCGTTGTCACCCACCTGGAAAAGTGTTTCATTCTCCAATGGCCCTAGGCCTACTAACAGGATTTCGTTGTCAATTTTCTTGTCCTTGTGGTCGAGGACACAATGTGACGCTGTAATTATAAATCCATCTCCAACTAAGGTTCCGCTGCATATTTCGGAATTGAGGTCTTTCTTGACCTTTTGATATATTGTAGCGGAGAATGGACGATGTCCAAGTACATTCTTGACTGCGCCACAAGCTGAAATCCATATAGGAAATTTTAAATGAATATAAATTTTTCTATAGAAAATGGAAACGTACCGATCTGACAACTGAAATTGATATCGTCCCAACCTTCGTATCCACAAGATGCTCCTGAAGTAGATGATTGATAAAATTCTTTGCATCTCGCATTAGATCCAACCGGAAGTTGTTTGGAGCAATCCAATGGTTTTCCAGCTTGGTCATAGCAATTAATTCCCTAAAAGAAAATACAAAATTATATAATTTCAAAATCTGGATCATGATAAGATCACATTTTGATGGAATTTTACCTGTGGATTCAAGAGTGGTTCACAATGATGATTGAATAAATTAAAATCAGCTAAGGCGGGTTCGAAATATATTGTTAGCATTACTAATGAGCTTAACGCGAATAAACGACGAATCTCCATTTAAAAAAAATTTATTAACAGCACTTTAAATTCAATTACAATGAACGATCGGAGTGAAAGCAAAAGAGAGAATGAACCTTATATTAATATCTTGATCTTAGATTTTAGCATAAACGTTTGATGTATAAAGGGATTGGAGGAGTAAAATCAATGGGCGGATGCAATCTTTTAGTAACGTGACGCTGAGTCAACTCAACTGAAGCTAACGATTGCCCATAAAATTAAGCGTGAGAAAGGAATAATTCCATCCAGAGCGAACGATGACAGTCAGGGAAATAAGAAGCGTTGATTCGGAATACATTTCATTTACTTAATGTTAATAGTTTTAATTTATTCAGGGCACAGACAACTTTTTTAGTTTTTCAAAATTTTAGACTTTATTAGAGGAAAGATAATCCGATAATACAAGGGGGAGAGATCGAAAGCGCAGCGAGATTGTCTGATCCCTGACCGATAATAGAAGAAGAAAATTATTTTAAGGTGCGTTCGAAAAAAAAAATCAGTTTATTAAGATTTGCGAAAAGAAATAAAAACGAATAGAAATATTATTTTTGGGATCTGACCAAAATTGTTAAAAAAGTGAGTCCAATCGATTCATAAAATGAATACAAATGAATAAAATAATAATAATATAATATTAATAATAATGAATAAAATTAATGAAACCTTGCCCCGATTGAGGTCATTATCACGGACTGAAAACTATAATCATATTTAAAATTTATTTTACGATCTTAAGCGTTTATAGAAGCGAATCCATCCATAATCTCACGCCACCACCACCAAGATTAAATATTTATTTCCTTTTTTGACTACCAACAAAACAATCGTAAAAGCCAGTTTAGCTGACTTAAACTCAAAGAAGTTTATGTGGCAATTTTGCAAATTAATTTTCGTGAAAGTTTCTTTTTACTGTAAAAATTAAAAAATTATTCTGAAAGCAAAAACTTTGTAGAGTTTACTTTGTAGGTTAGCTGATGTAAGACTTTTGGATAAGTTTTATTTTTGATTAGTTTTTAATTTCAATAATTAAGTTGATAAATCTTGGACAAGATTGATTTCGCATTTCTCTCTTCATCGACATTCCAAGATTTTGAACTTAAATGACTCATGTGAACAATTGAATCTTATCAACTGCGCGATAAAAGATTAAAAATAGTCCAGCAGTATCTCGGATTTCAAGATTTTAATTAGCTAAGCAGTTATTTTTTTGCACACGCAAGGAGTTTAGACAACTCAAAATAGAAATAATCTATCGGACAATGGTCTCTGGTGAATCACCAGTGGTGATGAAACTAATGGGGGGGGGGAGGTTGGGAATACTAATAATTCAATCCACAAATTCCCATTAAAACGAAATTAAATAAAACACTCTTTACCTCGTTATCTAAGACAAAACCATTTAAGTTAACATGAATCACACATCATACTTTATATCAATTTTAACATTTGTCACATTACTGTTCAAAAAGTAGAATAATCAATAATGTAATTTTCGAAATAAGAAATTAATTTCTATTTAATCAATGAGGATGATAATTTTCTAAAGTGATTTTTCAATTATAGAAATAACAGTATGTGGTTCCCCAGCACCAACATTAGGTGGTGATTGTCTCAAATTTTGCTCATCCAATTGGGGTTAGATTGGGGCTTGGGACACTTCGTTCATTTCGAAGTCCTTATGTCCTTTTGCTGATTCTTCCCAACTTAATTAGCTGCCATTTCTTGAGGAAATCTGTTATTTTCTTGAAAATCCTTCAGAATAAAGAAATCAGATTTTGTTTTTATCAATTCAAACGAAGAAGTTTCTTGCAGCAAGAAAACATGTCAATCGAAATCATTGCAGTCCAATTACCATTCCTAATTTTAAAAATTAATGATAATTTATTTGAGTAGAATTGGATAACTGCACACCTGCAGATAATATTATTGAATCAAACAAAAGTAATTCTGCGGTCCAAACTAATCTGATTTTTACACCGGGAATTAAGATATAATTTTTTTCTTGATTTTAGTGACTGATGAACATGTGAATGTTTTTATTAAATCTAAGGAACCCCATACCACAATTTCAACGTTTCTAAATAAATTACAATCTTCAAAAAATTTCTGTATTTTGTTAAATCTCGAACTCATTTCTAACTTCAAAATTAGTGTGATCCTTTAAGAGTTAATTTTTAAGCTCATTAACATTTATATTTCATGTCCAAACTTAACTAATTTTAATTTAACCCTGTTTTATAGTACCATGGTGTATTACCAGGAATTTTCAATTGAAGGCAATGCTGTTCGATCAGGTGGCCTAAAACAAAATTAATGTTATTTTCTGTCGTAGATTTTTTAATTGAGCTTGTACGTACTTGTCATATTGCGTGTTGAAATTCGTTTTCTCAGCTTGCGGTGGTGTTGTAGTGAAAGTTGAGCCAAATTCCTTCGGGGGTGGTAAAGCCATTTCAGCCAATTCTTCTGATACATTTCGCTTCCTGTACCACCAATATTCAAAAATAAGGGTCAAGCATGCCATCACAATTCCAACAAAAATAACAATGAATACACCACCTAATAAATACTATACATTAGCTCTTTCTTATAAGAAATTAAGGATGAAATTGATAATTAATGGAATACCAATATTGTGGATGCTGATTCCATCGGATTGGTTGTCATCCTTCTCACAATCTGTTTTACGCAATTTGTTCTCGGTCCACCAAATTTCCTTGAGCTGTTCCAAATAACGCTGATTCAGTAGTTTTAATATCCTTCAGAAAATAAATCTTAGAAATTTGTTTTTTTTTAAACTGTTAACACATACACAATTGCTTGTTATAATTAATTACTATACTGCTATTGAAATTTGATGTCTACTCTACTCTCTACTGCGAAGCATTAATGCAGGGTCAAATGTTAAATAAGCTAGCAAATGGACACTTTTATGTGTTTTTAGAGGTCCCTTCTTACGCATCATTTAATTGATCTTTGAGTGGAGACCCTTGTTGTACTGCTAAAGCATAAGGTTTTCGAGAGAACTCTTCTCCAATCATTTGCAAATCACAGCTAATTAGAACTTGGAATCGAATATCCGTTGCATCTCCTATTCGAATCCAAAACGGTTAAAATTCAAACAAAACAAGTGCAATTAGTGCATAATTTCATGCGTAATCGATTGAATATTTGTAAACATATTATACCCAATCATACCACAAACCAAAAACCTGAATAACTCAATGAAATTACAACTTAAATTCATGTAAGAATTAAAATTAAACTCATTTTAACTCGGGAATTCTTTATATGGAATTAATTATTCAGCTCAAATGTTTTTCATGCATATTCTCACAATATTGTTAGTTTTTCAATAACTGTGGTGACTATGAGTTAAAAGATTTGTGTATCATGCTTTTTTTAGTTTCTCAGATTCAATGAGATTTTGATAATGATTGTTCAGCTTAAGTGAGTTTTTCAAAGTTTGCATTTTTCCTAACAATATTCATTTATGAATTTTGTATTGAATTCGATGGGCCTAAATTTGTAAACCTCCAAGTTCTTACATGTGAGAAAATGATTCTTTGAGTGGAGAGCCCTTTTGTACAGCAATTGCATATGGCTTTCTTGAGAATTCTTCCCCTTTTTGATCAAAATCACAGCTTATATATGTTTGCCATTTTACATTAGTTGCCTCCTCTGTTTAGTGCGCAAATTAATGTTAAACTTAAAGCAAAAGAAAATTAAGATTTTAAAATTGACCTAAAAATGCAAATGCATCGGGTTCTTTCTTTGGAGCAGATTCATTTTTCTTCCCTCGAACACGTTCAACTGCTTCACTAAAATTATTCGGTGGTGTATTTTCCTGCATTGCCTGCCACATCTTTGTGTACTTGTCGCTTACAGGATATTCCCAAACAGCCAATTGGGATCGGTCAAAGTCACTCAAACTATCGTTAAGGCTCATATCTTTCCAAATCCTATTACCATATTCCGTATAAGTTAAATATTTAAAGGATTTAGTTATTCTTAATTCAAGAAAAATCCTTACTCGTAAAATCGATGTTCAATGTGAGCCATTCGATCAAAGTAAATCCAAGCAGAACTACCATTAAGTGGTGCATATTGTACTTTGTATTGTTTGCTGAGATCCTCAAGTGATTCAATTGGAGCATCCAATCGAGATACAGTTAAAAATGCAGCCAAATTAGCAGTGTATGAAGCAATTATTATAAATCCAAATAACCACCACGTGGCAGCTACAAGTCGTCCCGAAAGATTTTTTGGAGCTTCACCACCGCCCTAGATATTAAAACAGAAGCTCTTCTTGTAGTTTAGTTTGTAAGGAAATAGAATCTCACCTGTGGTGTAAGCGATGTCATGCAAAACCACAAACATTCCTTTAGATTGAACTCTCGTTTTTCTTCATCGTCTTCATATTTTTCACGATTATTTTGGTAACTGTATGGACTCCATCGATCAAATACCCACATCAAAAAACTAAAAATATTTATAAACACTTCAATTAATTATTTGGAGGAATTTTGAGAAATCCTAAAATGGACCTGGTGAAGAAATATGCTCCGAGGATGCACATCCATACATCATTTTCAAGCACTGTTAAAAATTTGAATAGAGATGTTGGGGTTTTAGGTTTTTTCATAAGAACCGAAATTCCAACAAGATCATAATATGGAACTGTAAAGTCAACAACGCTTTCTCTTTCAGCCATAACCGACATAGCACCTAACGCAATATCTGCTTTCTACAAATACACAAATAATTTAATAAATAATCAAATGTTTAAGTTAAGTAAAAATTACTCACCCTATCTTGAAGTTCTTTGACCATCCCATTCCAATGATGAGGAAATGTTTCGTTCATGTAACCGTAACCATCTACATGTCGAATTGTATAATTGAATTTTAATTCTTCTCTAATTTTCTCCAATAGAGCAATACAGTATCCTTCGTAACAGTTCAAATATTTATCTTTCTTTGGATCCTTAATTGTACAATTTGGATCTTTGAGCGTTACGAATGGTGCTTGCTACAATTAAAAAACATTATAGGATTTAATCCACTTCCTGGTTAGATCAATATTTATGAATATTAAAATACATTACTTACGATTACAGTCACAATTCTAAAAACAGTGTGCGCCAAATGAGCTACGAGATCCTTTCCAGCATCGTATTTAATGAGTGATTTTTCCCCAAATCCAGCATTCCAGATTCCAATTTTTTCATTTATTTTTGGAGCATCTTTGCCAGCTTCAAATTGTAATCTTTTAATTGTTAGTGTAAATTTTGGATAATTTTTTCCATTTCCTTCAAGATTAAAAGGCAGCCCGTTTTTGGCTGATGCTGTTTTAAAAGCATTAAAAAGATCCAAATCTATTGCTGGATATGTTTCCATTTTCTGATCTTTTCCGTAGTTAACACACGTATTATTCTTAATATCATGTTTCCAAGATCCTTTCCTTTTAAGATCTCTAAATCATCATATTTTAAAATTATTTTACTAAAAACTTTTGTTAATGGAATCCACTTACGCTACAGCCAAAATAGCATCAAGAGCAATGTCTAAATAAAACATTTGCGTCAGAGTCATATCATCTTTGTTAATTCCTGACAAGAAATTTTTTCGTTCACTTCCGGCTTCAGCAAAACTTTCAGGGTACAAGTGGACCAGTGATGTTTCCATCCCACACTTTCCACAACTTGGCAAATAATTCGATGACACAACCTACCAAATATATCCAGAATTTATTACTTCTAATTTACACAATAAAGTGTTGTGTAAGCTACCAGTGTCATTGAATACCATGAAAATTCATCACTGAAGTAAGGTCCATCAGGAGCATCAGGAACAGAAGCTTTCTCAAGAACCTCTGAAATCTGTTGTTTGTTTCCAGCAATAAAGTAGTTTACAATGTCAACATGTACAAGTTTATGTATTTGCTTTGTTAGGGCAGGTCCACTCTCAGTTTTTGTTAAAAGATGCCTTGTCGGCATATTTTGAAGGAGAGCTTTGTACTTGTGATACATTTCTGAAAGTTTTAAATTATGTTTATTAAATACATGCCAGATAAAATTAGAATTCTTACCATATTGATGCGAATCGAACATAAGGACAGCACTTGTCATATTCTGTATATCAACAATAGATCGTACTGATTGTATAATAACGTCAGCAGGGGGTGATACTTGGATCAAATATTTCTTTTGAGCAGGTAGTAATTCACGCCATTCTCTGTTCAATCAATTAAAATATTAAATAGGATTCTTTGGAATCATGTATTCATTACCTAACATCTCCATCTTGTCCGAATGTTGCAGATATGGTGGGCATCTGAATTGTTTTGAGCACAAGTTTAATACCCTCGGATGGTACACCAATCTTTGTAAAATCAATGGCAATATCAGGAGGATTTTCCCCATTCATTAGCTCGTCAACTTTCTCGCAAACTAAAGAAAAATTAAAAACGGAGTTTAATTAATTAATAATCATTCCGAACTGGTCGTACAATAGACCTGAAGTACTTACACGCAGTTGTTAACTTGATAGCGTCAGTAAAATTAGCATCAAAACGATGCACGTGCTTAATCTTTATACGATAGCTTGGTGTTTTTGCAAAAAAATCCAAAGCAGCATCAAAATATTTAACACTTTCTGGTTCTTGATAAATAAATACTAGAAATAAAATAAAAATACATAATTTACATTTCAGTAATGGCCATTATATTGGATTTTTTGCATTAAGGAACATTTTTAACAAAAGGAAAATGATATGTTCCATTTGACCTCGTTGAGCTTGTCGATTTTATTAAATTTTTGATAAGGTATCGGTTTTACTTAAGGGGATGAGTCATATAGCCCAGAGAGACCAGCCCGATTTTTTTTTAAAAAAATCGATAACTTTTGAACAGTGACCTTAACTGCCATTTCGAGCTTACTAATTTATTCTAAACATTATTACCTTTAATTTGACACATTAATGACATTCGTAGGTCATCTGGTTCGTGAGTTATTTCAACTTAAATTTAGTTTTTAATTCTTTAACTAATTAAATATCTTTAAATTGAAATAACTTACGAACCAGATGACCTACGAATGTCATTAATGTGTCAAATTAAAGGTAATAATGTTTAGAATAAATTAGTAAGCTCGAAATGGCAGTTAAGGTCACTGTTCAAAAGTTATCCATTTTTTAAAAAAAAATCGGGCTGGTCTCGCCGGGCTATATGACTCATCCCCTTAATGAAAATTTTAGATACGAGTATGGTTGGGTCCTTCATTGATTGGAAATATGACAACAGACGCCTCAACTTTCTCCATTCTTATAAATAAATTAATATCAGGTCAATCATACAGCCTTCAAATTGGTTCTTTCACTGCAAAAGGCCTTGGTGTATTTTCTTCAATGAAAAATGTCAATTTCCGCCCTGATGCTTACATGATGAACAATAAGAACAACCCAGTTCCTGGAACAAACAACAACAATGGAGAAGAAACAAAAGGGAAGAAAGGACTAGACAAAGGAAAAACTTCATTTGATGGAAACAATATCAATTTCGGAAAAAGTGATTTTAATCCTACTATTGAAGATAACGAAAATGAAGAATCCAATGAAATCAAATCTACTTTTGGTGATCGTGGGCTTAACAAGGATATGATTTTATACGGAGGAGGAGGAAGTCTAAGTCCAACAAATCATCATCAACAGAATGATTACATCTCCGAAGCATGGTTTATTGGACTGATTGGTTGTATAGTTTTTCTTATGCTTCTTGTTTTTGTATTTGCTGTCTATATGCGAAGATGTCAACTTCGAAGAGACATGGATAAACTTAAAGGTGAGATTAAAATTTAATTTGATTGAGAAGAATTTTATTGTGAGGATATGAACTTTGAGTTAACTTTTGTCTATGCAATTATTTTTTCTTTCCTCAGGAGAAAGTTCTGTCATTGTTTATTACACTTTCACTCCTTTATCTCAACTTTCTCTCCTTTACTTTTTTTTTACTTGATCACTCGCTAGAAAAAGTGATTATCACTATCAGGTCAACCTTTTGTTTTTATTCGAATCATGATCCAATGACACGTGGACCCTCATTTACTTTTGATAAAAAGCAATGACCCGAAAATGTTATCGGGGTTACTAGAAATGAGAATTTTTTTATTGTTTCATTAATAAAATATCGTAGAGATTTTTCTACTTATCCGTATCATGGGCTTACTTTCACCAATCAATGAAACCGGAAGTCCCAGAAACTGGGTCATATTAGATACACTTTTTATCAATAAATTGGAAATTCATTCATTTATTTCAAAAACTTATGTTTTATTTTTGTTTAGTCTCAACAAATGAAATTCCAGATGGTTCTATTCCACCACATTATCCCGATGATAACCTTTGGATAGACTCACAACAGACAAAACAACTTTCACTAAAATCCGTAAAAACTAATAATGATCTTAATGAATACGAGAACGGAAATAATTATGCAGTAGTGGAAGACAGACATTCTCCAATAGCATACGCCTCGACAACTCTCATTAATGGAGAAAAACATGTAAGTGTAATCATTAGATACGAAGCCCTGCGGAGGAGGAAACTTTGCATTGTGCTCCATTAATTTAACAGAAAAGAAATTAAGTAAATTAGAAAGTGAAAACAATATGCTTACTTAGATTCTAACTTCGACTTTCATGAAATGAAGCAGATTTTAATCAGAAAAAATATGGAGAAAGTTTTTTCTCAACTCTGTGCTTTCACCCACGCAAATTCTTTCATAAATTATAGACAAAGAACTTTTCTTATTTCATGTACCTTAAAATTAAAAGTGAATTTTTCCATTTCGGATGAAAAATTATTGTAATCAGGAATTCCTTAAAGTCCACCCGAATGAAATTATAAATGAAATTAATGCAATTACTCAAAATAAATTAAATTTATGAATAGTAGTGGATGAAGAATACGAATGGGAATGACTTGTAGCCTTCAGCTTTAAACTAATAAATCTTAGTATATTCGAAATTATACAACTTTTTCATTGTTATTCTTTTGAATTCTTTTTAGAAATCCAGCTTTAGTGTCTTTGGAGATACAGCCAAAAATATGAGCCTTCTAAGCAATGCAAACAGTGGTGGTGGTAGTGGAATGATGGGTGGTCATATCGTTTCTCGTCCAAATGGATTTGGGATGTTGGCCTCTCCAAAAATGGTAGGATGGGCTCCTGGTATTGGCACAACGTCTAATACTGGATCCAATCCGCAATCAGCCAGTAAAACAGGATCTCTCAATATATGTCCACAGGACATGAAAAAGGTACGTGAAAAAAATACAATTGAATGAAGCAAGCTTGATATTGAACATAAAAGCAGTATAATCAATGTTAATGTGCTCATTGTTATATCTTTTTTTACATAATTTCCAGGAGATCGGTAAAGGGGCTTCACTGAATGTGCTGACAACATTCCAAACTCCACTTCCAACCAGGAAACAAATGATCGTTGACTTCTCAAAAGCACACACTGTCAACACTAGTATACTCCAATATCATGAACCAAGACTGAATCCACATCCTAATAACCATAATAGTTACAGTAGTCATGTTTATAACGGACAGAGTAACAACAGTAACCTCTTCTAAACTTTCTCCTTTTCTCACTTTCGTTTAAGTAGCCTTGGGAATCCAAATGCTCCTCTAAAGTACCACCTCCTGATTTTACAGTTTATATAATACTACAGTTTAAGTCTAAATAATCTCTTAACTTAATTACTTAACTATGTACTGTACAAATACTAAATTACTCCTTTAATTTAACCAAACGCTAAACAGCCTACTGCCTCCAAAACTGAGCTTCTATTAGTTTCTGTAATAATTACGCATCCGTTTATATACGTATTAAACCAGTGAACTGAGACAATTTTAAATTCATACGATAACGCTTTACTTTAAGTGTTTTGAATGTGAAAATAAAGAATTTGTACAATTATTCTGTATATTGCAATAATCATAATATTAATGAGTAATAATAATTCAATGTGAATAATTTTACTAAGAAGGTTGTTAAGTATTAATATTGGAATTGCCAACGGTGCTAATACCTTACTAAATTTTGTTGATGCCAACTCGGAATTTAAGAGTCTCTTTGTATTAAGAATGGATACTGCGATATTCAGGTCAGTGTTTTAAAATTAAATACAATAAAAAATGATTGTTAAAATGTAAGTTTTGAAAATTGTTTAAGTATTACTTCTTGTAAGAAAAGCAGAATTGTAACATATCAATGGTACAATAAATATTCATTCAAATAAATTAAGTTTATTACAGAACAGCGATACATAAAGGCAGAATGTTTTCACTGTTTTTTCAATCAATTAAACTCAACCAAATCAAAATCAATTAATTAAATTCATAATCTTAAAATATTATTATTATATTATTATTATTATTATTATATATACAATTTAAATGCATTCCAAACAGTGAGTTAATCTAAATTTTATAATTCATTTCCTGCAAAAACTTATTTTGAAGCATTTCGTAATCGTTTTGTTGTAAATGTTTTTAACAAATGTTTTCATGAACACCCAAATAAGCAACCAATTTTCAGAGAGATAAACCACAAAAGTAATTGCGATACAAT
>JAQGCN010000162.1:0-37559 GCA_034699725.1 Friesea truncata | reverse complement strand
GTAGAAACGGTTAACCTCAACAAGCGATTTACCTAAACTTCGTCGGTTATGCATAATACTGTTGCACGGTTTATTAAAAGTTAAAATTCCAATAGTCAAACCAACGTACATTTAGCAACAAAATTCTCAAGAACGTTCATTATGAATTTGAAATCTGCATATGATTCAAGATGGTTAATCTAAAAATAAAAGGATATGAAAAATATTGTAGAATTTTTGGAAAATGAATGAAATTTATACAAGTTTTTTGAAACTTCCAAGTAAATCCAATAGTTCCCATTTATTTCCACCATAAAATGCAACTTCTTCAGAATTTGTTTGTAATCTTGAATTTGCATATCTGAATTCTCCTTCAAGGACTCCTTCCTTTGCTGTGAGTCTTGCCATTGGTTTTCGAACTTTGACTAGAATTGCTGCTGCAAGTGCTAAATACGACAGCATATAAGTAGGAACACCCTTTCCTACAGATGTGCTAATCCCGTAAACGTAAATTAAAATATCCAGGATTGGTTTAGCCATTTGAGAATAAAGCTGTGCTACCGTTCCAGAAAATCGATCAACTTCAGTTGAAATTAATTGATCGATATTGGGTAATTTATCGGCTGATTTGTAGAAAGTTTGATTTGACATGTACTTTTGGAGAAGATGTGTTGTAAGACGAGAACGAAAGTTCAAATGGAGTTTATCAGTACCATATTTTAGGAATGAATTCACCAATGACATCTAAAACAAATACAATAAGTATACAATTTCAACACATTATTTAACAACTAAGCCAGACTTCGGACTTCACAAACTTAAAAGTAAAAATAAATTTGGTTTTCGGTATTTAAAATTTTTACAACTAAAATTGTAGTCAATAAATCAATTTTTACCCAAATCCGAGAAATATATTTTACCGAATTTTTGCAAAAAAATCTTGACTCAAAATAAAGCTTGTATTCGTAATCAAATCAGCATCTTTAAATTAGTTTATAAGCTGATTCTCATCAAAATTCGAAGAAAAAAAATTTCAGAAATTTTGAAATTTTTTCTCATAAGGGGTGTATTTTCAAAATTTTGAAAAAAAATATCTTCTAATTTTGATGAAAATCAGCCTATAAACTAATTTAAAGATGCTACGTGTTTGTGGTTCGTTTAAATCCAAATCTTCAAACAAAAATGTTGCAAATAATTGCAAATTCGTTGTTTTTCAATTAGTTAATTTATCAGCACTTTTTTGTTTTAAGATTTACATAAAAACGGACCACAGATCAGTATTCAGTGAAATTCGTAAGAAAACTTACGAGTGGCATTGTCATTCCAAACTCTAGCAAGTGACGATTGAATTTGCGATTGTCGTGTGTAATAATAGCACTCTCCAGTAGTGTTCCAAGGTAAATTGTCCAAACATCGCAGAGTGAACGTACAATTAACATCCCAGAAATGAAACCCAAAATTCCAGTTTCTTGGCAAAACCATTTAGGAATTAAGATTTGGAGAATCTTTCGAAGTTTTGCATAAAATTCCGCATTCAGTTGAGGCTTTCCAGAAGAACCATTCACTGAACATCTTTTTGATTGACATTTTTCACGAAATAGTTCAGAAGACTCTCTTCTAGTATTACAAAAAAATAATAAAATCTTAATTTCAAATCGAATTAATCAATTCAGAGTAGTAAATAATTATTATTTGAACTTACTTTTTAGATTTTCGATACAAATGAATGATAAATGCAATTGATGTAAAACTCGATCCAAGGAATATTGCACGAAGAGATCCTAGTTTCAATCTTGGAACTGAAATTTGATTTTTGCTAAGAGTGCTTGGCATGTTGCAAGTATTCTTCAATTCTTCCCCACAGCAATATCTAAAGACACTACTGAAGAATGAACAAGGAAGAATAAGAAATGTTATTAAACCCAAATAAACTGTGACAGTAGACCAACAACAACCGGTTTCTGTCAAAAATGCATTGCATGTGAAACTTACCTGTGTAGTAGTTTTACCTGATAAATTTTTTATCTCTATCATTTGATTGAAAGAATTGTTACGTAAAAATTATACCGTTAATCCATCAAAAGAAAAAAAATACTCTCTCCTACCTTAACATTTTGCCATCACGTTACATAAAGTTTATTTCTTAAATTCATAAAGTATAAAAACGTTATGAATAATATAAATTCTGTTAAAGGTGACCCGTAATAATTTTACCCTTCACCCCGTAAACAATTATATACTAAGTTAATTTTATAAAAGTCAGTCAGTCAATTCCGAAAATAAAAACATAAAAAAGAAAATAAAGTTGAAAATAACTAAAATACTCGACATTGAAATTATAAAACGTGATAGCATATTTGAAAGCAGGACTCTCGTTATTCTATTTTGCTTAGGACCCACCAAATTGTCATGCATAGCCCATTCCAGACGAGTCTTTGTTGTTATGGTGGATAGGAGTTACCCAATGCCATGTTTGGCTTAGCCCATTCCACACGAGCCTTCACTCCATGAAACCGAAGTCCCGATGGAAGCAAAAGATGTCGAGCGTTTGCAGCATGTCTAAAATAAAGGACTGACATAATTATTGAATAAGAGAAAATAAAGAGCATAAAACTTACTGATGTGAAATGAATTCCAAAATAGCATAACCACAACGTATTGGTCTCCATGTAAAATAATCCGAACGAGGAGCAAAAACACGTGTCAAACCACAGGTCAAAGGCTTAAGTCTGTTATAAATTTCTGGAATACTCACACCTCGCGCGATATTTCTTAAAAGAAGACGACGGTTATCAATCGAACGAACAACTCCAATTAATTGATCTAAAAATAGATTGATTCAGTTTGCAAGTTGCCATGAACTTATTATATAACTTACTAGTGCCAGGACGAAGTTCATAATGATGATATGCCGAAATGGCTGCTTGAGCTTCTTCAGGTGTAAAATATTTTACGAAGCAATAACCACGGTTAGTACCGCTGAAGTTCATCATCATGCGCATAAGGTAGACACGTCCAACTTTCTGGAGGAGGGGAAGTAATTCTGGTTCGTAACAATCGCGAGGAATTCCTCCGACAAAAACTTCACATCCTAAAAATTGATTACATTTATATTTTAACGGTAGTCATTATGAATTTGCAATGCTTTTACCTTCCGCTGGCTCAAAGTCATCATATCCAGTTGGCGGGCCAGTATACCTCTGTCCATTAATCTGCCTAATTGGCATTCCATTTTTCTCCGCTAGATTCTGCAACTCCTGAGGCAGTGTCGTTTGCTTCGTCAACTTTGCGATTAGGCTGTCATCTTGCTCCTAAAATAGAATTAGTTTTTCAATTTTCATTCTTTAACTACTTTGCATTAAGGTCAACCAACCAATTAACTTCCAACCAACCGGACCAAAACAAAACCTACGAGCTTATTACTACTAGTTACAGTAGTTAACCATACTTTTAGTATGCCTTGTTCTTGGTTTATGAGTTATTCGAATTTTTTGTTTAAAGTTAGTTGTGTTTACTTTACGGTTACCTGTTGAAATAAGTCGAAGTAAAGGAAGTTACGTTGTTGATGATGAGTTTCCTTAAAACAACTGTTGATCCATTCCCTCGACCCAAAACCACCGTAATGTTCTGCCATTATTCTGTAAATAACTTAATCAAATTCAAAGTTAATTAAAACCAAGAATAAATTAATCACGAAAACATTGACAAAAACAAGGAAGGACTGAAGTAAGTGAAGTGAAGAGGAATGATAAATGAATTGGAATTGGTGAATGAATGAGTGAAAGTGTGTGATATATGCCCGGGAACGAGAATTTCAAAATACACGTTGGCACACGCACAAGTAAAGTCAAGTCAAGTTGAACTGTTGAAGAAACAAGTTAATTTTAATTAATTGACCGTTGTAGTATAGACTGAACTGAAACCAAAGGAAGCCAAAGTAATTGAAGTCTCTGGAGTAATAAAATGGCAAATCAAACTCCAGGATGTGCAGATTTTTACACTAAGGTAAGGGGACGTTGAAATTCTTTATAATTAATTAGAAAAATGAGAATACTAAAGTTAATCAAATACTTACAGGTCAAAACTGAAGAGACGGTATTTCGATGGTCTATTGAAAACTTATTAAGCTTGCCATTTGAAACTGGGAAGTATATTGAATCTCCTGAATTTTGCTATGTCAATACACAAGAAACCAAGTGGAAGCTAAAGATTTATCCAAACGGACTTTGGGAAAAAGAACATATCAGGTTTTTTACTTTTATTTTGGATCCTGTTGCCTCTTATCAAAAATCATTTCATGAACTAATTGTTACATCATTTTTCTGTATTATAGTATCTATTTGTATTTGGTATCTCCAGTAAAAGTTTCTGCCAAATTTACACTTAGCATTTTCAACCCTAAAACAAACCAGTATTTTAAAGAATCAGCTTCCAGCAATGAATTTGATGGAACCACAACCTCCACCTCCACGAATTGGGGTTTTCATACATTTTATTCTCATGAAAACTTTATGAGAGCTGTTGCTGATCAAGGTGAAAATAACGAAGTAATTGTATCGTGCAAAATAATCACACAGGCTAAATTGGAACCTACTCCATCTCGATGTGTAGTGATGGGACAAATACAAGAATCTGCAACTTCACATACTGTTGATTTGAGCAATTTACTACTGAGTGAGAAATTTGCTGATTTTACCCTCGTTAGCTCCGATGGTAGGTAACTTAACTTAACATTTTCTTAGAATAAGTATTATCGTTTTCTTTAGGTGTTGAAATTAGCGCACACAAATGCATTTTGTCTGTCCGGTCGCCAGTTTTCTGTGCAATGTTGGAAAATACTAACATGATAGAATCCCAACAGAATCGCATTAAAATTACCGACATCGATTCTTTAACTCTCAAGGAACTTTTGCAATATATATACACGGGGAAATGTGACAATTTGAATACAATGGCTAAAGAGCTCTTGGTTGCTTCAGATAAGTATGTTTACACAATATTAGTTCAATATTTTGTTCTTAAAAACAAGAAAAATATTAATTTACTGTTTTTTATACAGATACGAATTGACTTCGCTCAAAGTGGAAGCAGCACAAGTATTGAGTCGAACCATTTCTTTAGTAAATGTTTTGGATATCTGCGTAACTGCTCACTTACACAATGCTTCAGAACTCAAGAAAATGGCCATGGAATTTATTAAACTAAACTCAAAGGAAATAGTAAAGAGATCGCCATCGGATTGGGAGCTTTTCGTTAAACATTATCCGACATTTGTAACAGAAATAATTTGTGCTTAATTTCTCTTCAATTATTAGAACGTACAACAATGTTTCTGTATTTTTGTTAATTTTAATTAATTTTGTTTTTGTAATTTGTTAGCCACAAATGTTAACAAGCAATCCTTGTTTCTTTAACAGTTTCCAATAAGTAAATTTCAATTTTATAAACTAATTTAGTAGGTAGCGTATCTGCTCAGGAAGTGAGAGACTACGGAGCGTATTGCTTCCGCTGTCCAATCGCTGTAACAATTATTATAAGTGACTCTTTAATTAAAAAATTGGCATAATTCAATCTCAGTTGACCATTCACATTTTCTTCACATGCATTGTTCCATTTACATTGTAGTATACCCCGGGAAGGAAAATTTCAAAATACACGTCGTGGCTTGTCAAAGTAAAAAAGTTGAAAGTTGAAACAAGTTAATTAAATTGACCATTGTTAGTATTTGAATAGACTGAACTGAAACCAAAGGCAGCCAAAAGTAATTGAAGTTTTTGAGTAATAATGGCAAATCAAACTCCAGGATGTGCAGATTATTACACGAAGGTAAGATTACGTTTAAATTCTTTAATTAATTAGGAAAATGAGAATACTAAAAGGTTAATTTAATCAAATACTCGCAGGCCAAAACGGTTGAGACGGTGTTTCGATGGTCAATTGAAAACTTATTAAGCTTGCCATTTGAACATGGGAAGTATATTGAATCTCGTAAATTTTGTTCTGTTAATACACCAGAAACCAAATGGAGGCTAAATATTTATCCAAACGGAGAAACGGAAAAAGGAAAAATCAGGTTTTGACTTTTATTTTTGATCCTGTTGGATTTTATCAAAAATCATTTTATGAACTAAACTAATTGTTACATAATTTGTCTGTATTATTTTATTATAGTGTCTATTTGAAATTAGTATCTCAATCAAAAGTTCCGGTTGGATTGCACCGTTATTATGGGTCCACCCAAAAAGTTAAAGTTCCTGCCAAAGTTACACTTACTATGTTGAGCCCTAAAACACACCAGTATTTTCTTCAACAATTTACTTTTAATTATGAATTTCATGAAAACACAGGTTATGGTTCTTGTTCATTTTATTCTCATGAAAACTTTATGAGAGCTGTTGCTGAACAAGGTGAAAACAACGTAGTAATTGTAGTGTGCAAAATAATCACACAGGTTAAATTGGAACCAACTCCATCTCAATGTCTAGTCATCGGACAAAAACAAGAATATCCAACTTCACTTTCGGTTGATTTGAGCAATTTACTACTGAGTGAGAAGTTTGCTGATTTTACCCTCGTTAGCTCAGATGGTAATTTAACTTAACATTTCCTGCCATTATTTATGTTATTTCTTAGAATGACTAATTATCGTTTTCTTTAGGACTTGAAATTAGCGCACACAAATGTATTTTGTCTGCCCGGTCGCCAGTTTTCTGTGCAATGTTGGAAAATGCTAACATGATAGAATCCCAACAGAATCGCACTACAATTACCGACATCGATTCTTTAACTCTCAAGGAACTACTGCAATATATATACACGGGGAAATGTGACAATTTGAATACAATGGCTAAAGAACTCTTCGTTGCTTCAGATAAGTATGTTCGCACAATATTTGTTCAATATTATTCTTAAATAAAAGCAAGAAAAATATTAAATTTACTGTTTTTTATACAGATACGAATTGACTTCGCTCAAAGTAGAAGCAGTACAAGTATTGAGTGGAACCATTTGTTTAGAAAATGTTTTGGATATCTGTGTAACTGCTCACTTACACAATGCTTCAGAACTCAAGAAAATTGCCATGAATTTTATCAAACTAAACTCAAAGGAAATAGTAAGGACATCGCCATCGGATTGGTTGCTTTTCGTTAAACATTATCCGACATTTGTAACTGAATTATTTTGTACTTAATTTCTTTTCAATTATAACTTGGAAGGAACAGGTTCAATGTTTCTGTACTTTTGTTAATTTTAATTAATTTTGTTTTTGTAATTTGTGTTAAGAAGCACAAATGTGAACAAGCAATCCTTTTGATGCGTTGTATTGGTTTATTAATTAAAATTAATGTTTTACCTTATTGAAAAAATAAATTAAAGCAAATGGCAAAATTATAACAACGTAGTGCTTTAAATTCTTAAATTGCCATTGTCTCGATCCAAAACCACCGTAAATGTTGTGCTATTAACATTCTGTAAATAACTTAATAAAATTCAAAACTTAATTAAAACCAAGAGTAAATTAATCAGGGGAGGAAAAACAAAAACAATGTGATTGATGAATGAATGAGGAGAGTGGGAACGAAAATTTCAAAATAAAACACGTTGGCACAAGTCAAGTCAAGTTGAAGTTAATTTAATTGACCGTTGTAGTATAGAAAATAGACTGAACTGAAACCAAAGGCAGCCACCAAAAGTAATTCAAGTGTCTGTAGTAATAATGGCAAATCAAATTCCAGGATGTGCAGATTTTTACACTAAGGTAAGGTGACTCTCAAATTCTTTATAAATTAATTAGGAAAATGAGAATACCAACGTTAATCAAATACTTACAGGCCAAAACTGAAGAGACGGTATTTCGATGGTCTATTGAAAACTTGTTAAGCTTGCTATTTGAAACTGGGAAGTGTATTGAATCTCCTGAATTTTGCTCTGTCAATACACAAGAAACCAAGTGGAAGTTATATATTGATCCAATCGGAAGGAAGGAAAAAGCCAGGTTTTCACTTTTATTTTTGATTTTGATCCTGTTGTTGGCTCTTATCAAAAATCATTTTATGAACTATACATATTTTTACATAATTTGTCTGTATTATTTTAGTTTTTTTTTGAGATTGGTATCTACATCAAAAGTTCGTGCCACAGTCACACTTAGCATTTTAAACCCTAAAACGAACAATTATTTTAAAGAAGAATCAACTTACAACAAGGAATATGATGGAAGCACAAGCTTTACGACTTGGGGTTATCCTATATTTTTTTTTTGTTCTTACGAAGATTTTATCAAAGCTGTTGCTGATCAAAGTGAAAACAACGAAGTAATTATAGTGTGCAAAATAATCACACAGGTTAAATTGGAACCAACTCCATCTCAAATTCAATGTCGAGTGATCGGACAAAAACAAGAATCTCCAACTTCACATACTGTTGATTTGAGCAATTTACTACTGAGTGAGAAGTTTGCTGATTTTACCCTCGTTAGCTCCGATGGTAATTTAACTTTACATTTGCTCCATTATTTATGGTATTTATTAGAATAAGTATTATTGTTTTCTTTAGGTGTTGAATTCAGCGCACACAAATGCATTTTATCTGTCCGGTCGCCAGTTTTCCGTGCAATGTTGGAAAATACTAACATGATTGAATCCCAACAGAATCGCACGAAAATTCCCGACATCGATTCTTTAACTCTCAAGGAACTCGTACAATATATATACACGGGAAAATGCGACAATTTGAATACGATGGCTAAAGAACTGTTGGTTGCTTCAGATAAGTATGTTTACACAATATTAGTTCAATATGTTGTTCTTAAAAGCAAGAAAAATATTAATTTACTGTTTTTTATTCAGATACGAATTGACTTCGCTCAAAGTGGAAGCAACACAAGTATTGAGTGGAACCATTTGTTTAAAAAATGTTTTGGATATCTGTGTAACTGCTCACTTACACAATGCTTCAGAACTCAAGAAAATTGCAATGGATTTTATCAAACTGAACATAAAGGAAATAGTAAGGACATCGCCATCGGATTGGTTGCTTTTCGTTAAACAGTATCCGACAATTTTAACAGAATTATTTTGTGTTTAATTTCTCTTCAATTAGGACGTACAACAATTATTGTTAGTTTTAATTAATTTTGATTTTGTAATTTAATTAGCCACAAATATTAACAAGCAATCCTTGTTTTTAACAGTTTCCAATAAGTCAATTTCAGTTTTATTAACTAATTTAGCATGTAACTTATCTGCTCAGCAAGTGAGAGACTATGGAGCGTATCGCTTCCAGCGCTGACTTCCACAGTCCAATCGCTGTAACAATTATTATAAATGACTCTGTAATTAAAAAGTTGGCATAATTCAATCTCAGTTGATCATTCTTACATTTTTCCGAAAAGGACAATAATTACAGGTCTTCCTTTTTTATTAAAGCGTTAATTTATTTTTGGAAGATAGAATTAGGATACAGTCAATACATAATGCGTTTTTGTCTTTTCTGTTCAAAAAGTATTCAACCATTTCAACAATGCAAAAAATCTAACAATGAGTATAATAAAAATCTCATCCACATTTTATTAATGACGCTAAAGAATGAGAATGCAATCTTTTACGCATAGTTTTTCTTCTTCTTTTTTTTGGTGAAATTATCAGATATTCATCCATTTTTTCCTCTGATCGTATCTAAGACAATTACAAGAGAGACAAAAGGATGACGAATTAAATTTGAATTATTCTTAGTAATCGGATTTGCGTAGAAGACAAAATTAGAGACTGAAAAAAAGTATGTTACCCGTGAGATAATCTGGACAAAACCAGCTTCTGATTTTGTATTTGTAACAATGAAGGTTATTCATTTAATATAAAAGGAATTTACACTTTGATTATTTTATTCAATCTTTCTTTTGAGTTTATACAGCATTTATTAAGCCTCAAGTAAGACATCCAATAATACAAAATGAAGTGGATCCTTCTTTTGAGTCTTGTCGTATTGGCTGTAGCCAGTATCGCATACGGAGATGACTTTGACGGTAAATTAAATTTTAATTTTAAAATTCTTCTAATTTCATATATTTTTATGAACAGGTCAACGTCAACGTAGATCACCACAATTTGGATACGGATATGGTGGTTATGGAGGTGGATTTGGAGGAGGCTATGGTATGAATATAATTTAAAATTAGTTAAGGTTTTTTGCACAATAAATTATAAACTCCTTTTGTATTTTCAAAATACCTTATATACATCCTTACAAATTGTCTTTCTTTGAATTAGGTGGTTACGGGGGTGGATACAGAGGCTATGGAGGTTATGGTGGCTATGGTCGTGGGTTTTATGGTAAAAATATACACATTTCCAAAATTAGTATTTACTAAAATAATTTTCTTATTTTCCAGGTTAACCAAATTTCAGCCTTTACACAGCTTTTAGATTAGTTACACAAAACAAAATTAACTAAATGCTATATTCCTTTTATACAATTCCTTCATTTTTCATTTCTGTGATTTTCTAAGCTAAAACAAAATAAAATAGAGCAATAAAATGCAATTCTTGAGATTGGAAATGAAAACTTAAAACTAATAACTTTAAGAATTTATGTGTTTAACTTAGCAATTCATTCGCTTTGTGAAATATAACATGTATACCCTGTAAAATATTAGTCAACTTATTAAGTACAAAGTAGAATTAGTTATTATTTCCTTTATCACCCAATAGGAGTGTAACTACAGAGTTCAAAAGCATATTTAAAAGAACTAATCTTGTTGATTTTTCAACAAAAAGAGCATGAGTTAAATGACACCTCATCGGTCTACATGATTTTAAATATCTATGTATATATTTGACTTGTTTCGTAACATCACCAATTGTTGGTAATTTGGAGTAGTTACTACCGTATTTACTTTGAATTTTGGATGATGTTTCATGTACATTTGCCATTCGATCAACTGCAAATTGATGTTCTACGAAAAGAAAAGATGCAAGTCCAGGTAACATAATATAGACGTAAAATGGGATTTTTCCATATAAACGAATGCAACCGTATGTACAAATAACCACAGCCATTTCAATCAGAGTCTTGAATCCAGGAACGATTAAAGATGCGAATGAGGTATTGTATAAGATATTTAATAGAAAAAGAGATCGGTATATTTTCAAATTAGTTGATAAATTATTTACAAATTCAGATCCAGTAGTCCATTCAATGCTTTAAAAAATATTATCCTTATTTTATGATTTTAAAAAATCAAAGTGTGTTAATAAAAGCGTGTATGTGTTTTCCAAACTTACCAAACTTTTTCAACCCAGAAGTTTGTAGTGACAATATAAAAGAATCCAAGTAATATAACAAATAGATGAAATATCATAATTTTGTATACAACAACATATGCTTCAATTGGTAAGAAAAGTAGATGTGTAAATATATTTTTATAACAAGATGGTAGAATGGAATAAATAAAATATACATTATTTGGTTGAAAAATAAAAATTGCTAAAATCGTACAAGCTGCACCATTTATCCATCTTCTTAAAAATCCAATAACTTTTTCACGAATATTTGGATCCAAATATATTTTGTTTAATTGGGATTTTCCTAATTTCAATAAATAATTTTAAAATTATTATTCATATCTTTATAATACTTATAATATTAATTTTCTTACCAAAAAAAGTATTAAAATTAATTAATTGATTTAGAAGATAAGATACTTCAGCAGGATAAATAAACATATGAATATAAAATACAATATAAACAATATGAATTATCCAAGTAAATCCATGAAATGGCATGGATGTTAATGTTATTCCACCTCCAAATTTTGGTGAAAGTCTTAATGATATAAATATAAAATATAATACAGAACAGATGAAGTTGATCCAAACAATTAATTTTTTAAACTTTGATGTTGTTGGTTGTGATTTATCATATTTCCAATCAAATGGAAACCAACCATAATCTGATATTTCTCTAGCAAAATGTTTTACTAAATTCAATTCTTTCTTTGTTAACATTTTTAAGCTTTCAACAAATGTTTAGTAGACAAAAACCTTCGAATGATTCAGCTTTTGAAATCTTACTGAAGATACCATATACGCTAAAACGTATAAATCAAACTAATAGAAATTTTCTTTCATAATTTTTAAGCTTTAATTAAAAGATATTATCTTTAGTATCTCTAAAATCAAATTCTAAATGTGATATTATACTATACCTAATAAAAGAGAAAGAAAAATTGGAATTAATAAAATAATTAAATATAAAGAGAGTTTAATTAAGCTGAAAATATTTTACCAATGTCCTGGAAGTTAACTGAAAGATCGTATAAATTCATTTCTTTTGATTAATTCCTTAGGTTTTATAAGGGGCGTAAACTTTTAATTACCTCAGACAAAATAAGATTTCTATCAAATGTATGAAAAGTTTTAAAAACTGTAAGTTTAATATCCTATCCAACTCAAGCATATATACGAACTTTCTTCTGCGTAAAAAATAATAAGTTATATCAGTACGAAATTAAAAACTGTCAATGTTAATTAGGACAACTGTTTCATTAATTAAATTAATATTGATTCTCTCTTACATGAATCACAGGATGACTTTATATTATGCAAAAAACCCTGGTGAATGTGTATAAATAGCTGTTTAATACATGCTAGTAATATTAGGTTATCAATAATAATTTCAATTTATGATGAATTCAATTTATGTACATTTCTCATTTCTTTCTAACATCAACATCAAAAGCATATTCAAACTATAACATTAGCCTGGAATTTCTTTAAAAATTATTTCATATTATTCTTTCAAAAGCAATCTTAATTTTTTAAAACAATTCTTATTAAACAACGAATTTATAAATTAAATTGTGTAACAACTGACGTAGCAGCAAAACTTTTAAGTGGTATATCGATAGTAATTACCGGAAGCTATATTTTAACATAAGGTCATTTTTATAATAAAACACATGAATACAATACAAGGTTAGCAAATGATTAAAATGAACAGTAGTAAAATAATCACGTAGATTAGATGTAGAAATTCCATATAAATTGTTGTAAAACAAAAAAGATGTTAAGATAATAAAATATTGATAATAAAAATTGTTTGATATAAAAGTGAGAGACAATGTTGCTCTTAACATTGATTCTGTTTCAAGTTCTATTTTTAATCTCCAATTCTAATAAAAAAATATGAAGCTGTACACATTTTTAGTATTTTGTGTAATCGGGATAGTAGTTTGCTCAACCAAGAATATTCAACTGTCATTCTGCAATGACATCCCACGACCTGGGAACGTAGCCGGACCGATTCTAAACGGTGGCAACTGTACAATTGTTGGTGAAACAATTTGTTATAATCAAATTACACCTCCACCCTACAACAATACAAATCCTCAACTATTCTTTCGCTGTCTTCCTAATGGCACCTACGCCACATTTAGATGTACTATGTGGCAGAAATGTTCACAAACAACGAACATATTTGGATGTGCCTGCAAATAAAATTTTATTGCAGTTAATTTTCCTATTTAAATTTAAAATTGATTTCATGTTATTGAATAAATTTAATTTTTATCACACACTTTTATATTGACAAGCCACCTGTTAAATAATAAATATTGATTGTGGTGATTGACGTATATTCATTTAACTAAATTATATGAATTTTTATTCGTAAATCTTTTCATAGCTTCATTGAATACGAAGGTTGAAACTACTACGTACGATTTATAAAGTATTGAACACTGCTTATATAATCAATCATGGACATATTTAAGTTGTTGATACTAATATTTTCCGTAACTTTACAATTAACGCGTTCACAATTTACACCGCAGGTATCATTGCATTCATCCAATGGTTGTAATGGTCAATACATTGCATTTCAAACAGGACAAAGTGTAGCCTCACTCTCAGCTTATGGATTTAATGATCAAGCTAATTCTGTATTCATACGTGGGCCGTAAGTTACTTAAAATTAATAAGAATTCTTGCATATATATAATTTAATTGAAAATTGTTTTTTACAGATGGATATTTTATGAGTTAGAAAACTATAATCAAGGTATTGCTCCAATGGAATATATTTTTGAGCCTATTGGCAAATGCATCAATTTACAAATATTGGCTGGACATGCATCTTCATTCCGTTCAGTAGGACATATCAATGATTATAGTCGACCTTCTGTGACGTTTTATGCTACGATAGATTTTCAAGGAAATTCTGAATATATTTCAAACGATTCTAACAACCTATTCAGTTTTGGTAATCAGCGTTCATTGATTTTAAACGGACAAGAGCCATGGACATTGTATGATATGCCATTTTATAATGGAAATACGCTTTGCCTCGTTCCTGAACCAAGCAATGTTTTTGCACCATCACTTATTCCTAATTTTTTGAATTTTAATCCACCAATACCAATTGGATCCATTGCATCTGTAAGAAGAGGGTGTTGGAGTAAAAATATTGTTAAATTCATATAAAAATTTAATAACAACTTAAGTTTTTTTAACAAAGTTTAAGAGATGAAACTTCATTTTTTAATTTTACTTCGTCCAGATTCATTGTTCCAAAACTAAATTTTTCTAAACGAACACCTCTGCCATTGCATCCATTATCAACAAATAAGATTAACTAAAATTTAAAATCAAATTATAAGAATACATGTAAATTTTATCATAAATGTAATAAATATAACTTTGAATTATTACAAATTGTGCAATTTTGAAACTTACACAAGCTGTTTCACTAAGATCTACAGAAATTGCTACATTATTCCAAGATTGTTGTAGATTAACGCAGTGTTTTCCGTAAGGGACTTGAAGTTGTGTAGATTCACCTTAATGTTATTAATAATAAAGATATTATATTTTAGTATTTTTGGTTTAAGTTAAATAATTACTATTTCTAACCTTGAAAATTTGGAGATTTATACAATTTAATTACTTCTGATGCAGGTGATGCCCTTGATACTCTCCATGATGAAGAACTTTGAGCTGATACAATAATAAACCAACAGATACAATTCAATAGTATTATAAAAATTGTCATTGTTGTTGGTTTGATTATAAGGTACTAAAACAGTCGCAACAAAATCATTATAGATGAAAGGCATTTTAATTAAATCTAATTAAAAGGAATTAATATTTTTTGAGTTTGGGGTTAGGATTAGAAATATTTAGTGTAAAAAGTATAAGGAATTCCACTATTATCCGTCGCACGGGGATGGTATTGATTTGCTTGTCGTGATTAAAGATTAAATTAACATAAGCTGAGATTTTCTTTCAATAATAATATTAATTTTTTATTTCAATAAGAATTATAAACTTAACTTTACATTCTTGAGCCTAATTAATTTTCATGTTTTAAAGATTAATATTTTTTGTTCTTTATTTTATTCGTTGTGAGTGTCCTCTTTCATTGGTGATAAATTTATATTCTCTTAGTAGCAGAAAATATAATAAAAAGATTCTGAATTTGATTCGTAGGTGGCATCTTATATAAAAACTGATGATACGGTATACATAAGGTTTTGTATAAATTCATAGCATAAGATTGGATTCGATCCAAAACTTTAAAAATGAGGCATACTTGAAGTAAGCTAAACAAATTCAATGTAAAATTAAAGTTAAACAAATTTTTGTAACAAAATATTAGAAACTAGATTTTTAAATTAAGTTTAAGATTTAGTAAAATAATATGAAATAATCCTGTAAATCTTACTCTTGTTCATGGGATTTATAGAATCTCTAACTTAAGGTTTTGTTTGTAAAAAAAAAGGAAGATCTTTGATTAATCAAAAAAGAAAGTAGAAAAAGATAGATAAAAGTGTTTGCTCTCTCGAAATCTTCGTTAAAGAAGGTTTAGAAAGTTTTCGTGAAGACTGGAGTGTATAAGATAAGGAAATGATAAATGACTCCCTGCATCCAAGCCCCCCTTTTAACTTTTTTTTCACTGTCATTTTTATTATAATTTTCTTTTGTAGCTGGGGAAAGTCGTCCCTTTACTTTCTTTTTTGTTTGTTTTGTTCCTCATCTCCTTTCATTTCCCCTTGACACGAGAAGATAAGAGATGAAAACTCTCTTTCTTGACTCTTCCCCCCTGAATATAATAAGTCATTCCTTTACAAATTAAAAGTAATAACAAGTTGCAAATAAAATAAATGCAAAATATTTACTCAAATTCAATATTTATGAATTATCTCAAATTTAAACCAACAACAACTTCAACAATGTTTCATTTCTTAGATATTTTAAGTTTAGAAATGATACAAATTGAATGAATCATCATTCTACCAAATCATTGATTTTAAGACAAGTTGTACATTTTTGCATTCTTAAAATCTGTGTTTGCGTAGGACGGCGACAGTAGCATAGCCGTCTGAATTGTGCTTTTAAATCCAAACGGACAGACAATATCATTCTATAACATACTTTCTCAGCACGTAATAAATGATAGGCTGTAGGATTAGGATGCAGAATACTAGACACGCGAATACGCAGTCCCTTTCCTTTTGTTTTCACTTGGAAAGAAAATAAAATTCTCCTTCTCTAACTTTCCCTTGAGACACCGTTGGGTCCTCGTATCAAAAACTCATTGTCATTTATATCCCCTGTCCCTTTGGGATACTTTACGTAAGATATCTGCTTAAGTACTTTGATTTCGTTCACAGTTACAACATAAGAGATCAAACTTAGAATGATACCCATTGGGTTTCTAAAAGTATAAAAATTGGGTTGCACTTTTTTCTTTCGAACGTCAATTTCTACTTTCGATGAAAAAAGTTAAAGTATCCACTTATAAGATATTTTCCTATTAAATTCTTTTTAAATATTTTTATACAATATTTTAAAATGTGACACATGAGTATGGGAAGAGCTTATTTTTTTGCGGTATATAAAAAGTATCACTTTACATACAAAGTTGATGGACACGCGACTCGGCGTGTGTGAAATGCATGGATTATTTTAACTTGTTGGATTGGGTAAGTGGGAACATAAGTTATTAATCCTATTGGAAAGAATCAAAGCTCGTCAATCATGATCCAATGACCTTTACGCATTTTGCTTAAAGATAAAAGAGCCGAAATGGAGTGTGTCACATCACTGACTTTGCATCATCCCCCCTTTTTATATCATTTGGAAAAAAATAAGTAGGAAGGGTGCTAAATACGGAAATTCATCCCTCGCTTTTATCAATGGAGAAAAACTTACAGGAAATTGTACAGGAAATCAAAAATGAAGCTGAAAAGCGATACTTTTTACATACTGTGTATCACTTCCGTTATGAGCTAGCGTAAAATTTACAGGAATAAATGTTGGAACTGTGAGGTTAGAAATTACAGTTTAATCTGTTCTATTAAGTTATATAAGAATTAAACTTTATTTTCTTCATTATATATTTTACATTTGATGTTTACAATATTAACTTTTGTTCTGATTCATCGTATAATGTCGCATTGTACATTTACGGCTAGTTAGATATTATACCGGAGGTTAAATAATAAAGCAAGCACTTGAAAGTTAAAACGATGAATTTAAATCCAAAATCCTGGATGGTGGTCTATTGTTTATTTTTCTTCGTGTCCTATTAAATTGCCATGTGGTTGAATTGGTTAAAATGTCCGTGGGTGGTCGATTCAGTTCAAGAGTTTTCTCTTTTCAAAGAAAGTTCCAATTATAAACTTTCATTATTCAATAGGAGACTCTCTTCAAAAGGAAGCACACAGATGATCCCAAGAGTATTTCTTTCATCAAGGGTAAATTTATCGTTTAGTTTTACTATGCGGGTAAAACACTTTACTTATACTTTACAATTTTAATATGCAATGGGGTATAAAGTTCAAAATGGACATCAATTTGCTGAGTTTTTAATAGCAAAATATACAAAATATTACAATGACAAATGTTTGCAAAACTGTATGCTACACTTTGTAATTCATGTTTTATTGACTGTATGTATTATATGTATTATAAGTACTGATTTTGAAAAAAGTGTATGCAAGAATGAAGAAAATTGGTGAATGAATATAATTGGAAATTATGTATTGTATGACCATATTTGCAAAAAATTTCCCGTAGTGTTTTGTATTGTTTGTGTTGACGTTGATTTGGGTTGTCTCAGTTGGGTGTTATCATCCCATGGTATCTTCCAACCTCACACATCCTAATTATTTACAATCTTAATTATGAGGATGCGGATTTCTGTGTCCTGACATTTCTCTTATCTTATTTTTCCTACTGATGATCATTTTGTGTAACAAAGCCATTTGTAGGGTAAAGGGGTCATGTTCTCTTACTCCTTGAGGCAACGAACGACATCACTCTGGCGACCAGAAATATTATCTTATCTTTCTAAAAACTCATCTTCTATTCAGACTTAGAAAAGAGGAAGCGTGGCGACAATCTTTTTTTTCTACAAAAGAGACAAGATTCAGTAGATAAGGGCCAAAGCTTTTCTGTTTTGTGGATGTGACAGTTTGAGAGAGTAAAATAAAATGGAACCTCTTCACTTTTCCCTTCTTTTGTTTTGCTAAAAAAGGATTCTGAAATGAGTTCAAGTTAAAGGTCTCAGGCACACGAATACAAGATACTCAAATATTAAAAGATTCTTCATAATCACGATCACATATAAAATATCTCATAGGGATTAACGTATTAAACTAAAAAGATTATAAAATTCATAATACAGCCTGTGATTTTTAATATTAACTTTATTTATAATATAACTTTGGTAAAGTTATGCTTATATATTTCAAAATGAAGTTAAGTGACTTGGATTAGAGTTGTTAACAATAATACTTCTTTGCATAATATTTGCTTATATTAGAAATGTGTATACATTCGTTGATGTTCCAACACTCTTAAGATATGTTGTTCCTAATATTATTACGTATTTACACTTTTATAAACACTTTCAAATATACATTTAACTTGTATTCAATATATTTCAACATTAGTATAATACTACACTTTACTTTATGCGATAATCAAGCGCGATATATTTACTTTGGAATCACTTGAAGTTTAAAGGATTAGACAGGATTTGTATATAATCCAATTTGAATTAAATGATGAGTACGGATGATTTCTCTAGTAAATCCTTGTAGCCAAGAAGGAAGGCGCCCAAAGTTCCGGGCCATATTCAAGTCCCAAGTGACATTTGTATAGTAACTTGATATTTAAAAGAGGTGCCTTTGTCTACGATATACCAGCCGCTGCTTTTCAAACTTTCCCTTGTTTTTTAACCAGAGACATGATCCACTGCAATTAACCCAAAACCCACACACACACACACACACACACGTTTAATTGGCTCAACAAAGAGAAGTACACTGAACTTAAAATGCACATTATATAACTTATAATACTCTTGACTTGAAGAGAGGAATGGAATTTACAAGTATTTTTAATGTTTGTGTTTACAAAATACGGATTTGTATTTTTAGAAATGCAATATAGTTTACTATTGACTTTTAGATGATAGATATATATTGTATACATTAAGATTAAGTTGTAACCTTCAGAAAAGTCTAAACATAAAATGACAAATTGCATGTTAGTGATGTGTAATCTTTGAAGAAGAAGGTGGTTAAATGTTTGGGGTATGTAATGTGTCGTTTGTAATTTTGAGCCACGCCTTTCTTCTTCCAGTCAATGCTCCTTATTTGAGATCCTTGGATCTTCCAAACACCTCAAAAGACAATAAGAAAAAGGAAGTCCTCGTTTTGGAATTGACAGAAAAATATTCACTATTCAGCATCTGCCAAAAAATCACCCCTAGAAATATATTCTACTGGAACTTGGGACTACCCTTTGGTTTTTATCACTACAAATCATCAACCCGTATTCAAAAGAAAGATCTCTCCTCGTATACATTAGGTTACAGCAGAGATTGGAGTGAAAGAACCCACGTCCATCTTATCTATACTCAAATCCACTCTGATACAAATCTCTCACTTTTCCCGTCCCACAATCAACTAAAAATTTAAGGTAAATACTAATATACAATACCAAACATTTCCTAACTAAAATCGAAATGAATCAGTGTAATTCAATTCACTTTATGTATTATAAAAGTTTTGGTTATACTATTATATTTTTTGTAAGTATCATCCATTCTATTTCAAAACACTTTTTTTTTGTTTTCGTATGTATTTCGATATTATATTTTGTATTTTAAAATATATCAACGGAAGTGTTATATTATGTATTTACTGTGAAGAAATAACTTAAACAACAGTTGTAAAATATTGTAATAATATTTCTTATATACCCTGAACTCATTAACGCATTGTACTAATTTAGTATCAAGTAAAGATATTAACTTTTTTTTTAAAATATGAAAGTAAATATTAAGATGAAAGAAAGGTAAAGTGAAGGGAAATGTTTGTATTTCATATAGAAATGGAAAATATTTAAGGAATAAGGGTATATTCATTTTTTGTATTTGGAGGTTAAGGGCTCCGTGGTCTGAGGAATAGAAAAGTATTTGACACGACCATTGGTTGTAACATACTCAAATCGAAGTATTGAAATCCCTTTGAACCACGGGTTGATAATAGAAATAGTAAGATTTGAAGATAAGTCAGAATAGGACCAGATTCTTTTTTCATTTTCTCTGTTACATACAATTTACAATTACAAATAGGAATAAGAATATGAAGGATTATCACTATCACTGATCTTTCAGACTCTCACTCTTTTTCCTATTTCTCGCCTAAACGTGTGCTCAGGATTCTATTATACTACCAGCGTTTCAGCTGCTTTACTTCAGTTTTATCTGATTACAAAAACTCAAATGAAAGAACAAAACAAAGAAAAAAAAATATTTCGTGGTGAGAAAATTATTCAAATTTTCTCTTATTCAATTCAATAGAAATACTGATTGGAAAATATATTGAAGGCTAAATTTCAATTATGTGGTTGCTTCAAAAATTTAAATTTGTACAAGGTTAAAATTATTAGAAAAAGAATACATTTAAAATTTAAACCTGTTGGTTTTAACTTTATAAAATAATATACCGAAAGGACTTGTCAAATAAATTCAAACGTTACATTTTTCTTTAACATAAACAAAGAGATTTCATTGCTTACAAAATTTGATGTATTATAAAATGTCGTTTTACTTTAAAAGAAGCGTCGAATCCATTAGCGTCATCATCATACTAAACTCAGAGTGAACCCTGTAATGACAGGTAGGGAAGATTTTTTAAATGGAACATATAGAGTAGGTGTGTCAAGAATCCAAGTGTCCAATTTGACAGTTTATCCTCATCTTAAAAGTAAAAGATAAAAAGCTTTCAGGAATTTAAGCATCATCCCTCAATACATTGAAATCCATTAAAGCATAATACGAGGGACGTCATCTTCATTTGGTTTGTTACACATTCAACTTGTCATCATCATCACGATTTTTATAAAATTAAAATCATGGATGTCTTATTAGACTATTACTACACTACGAATCCATCATCATGTACGACTTGAGTGAATGTTAGTTTAGTTCAGGTGTGAGATTTAATTTTTTTTTCTAACTTAAGGATGAATAATTTCCATCATTAAGGCAAAAATTTATTATTCATTTTTTTATACATTTCCGTCTATAAAGTTATAAGCGGAAGAAACGGATTAATTTCTATCGGTAGCAAAACAGTATCAAGTAGTCATTCTTTTGAATTTTTCTGGTGAGAAAATTTCTTCTTCATTTTCTTCTGTTTAGCAGCTATTCTTCTTCATCTATAAATATAAAATGAGTTTGTAATCCGGAACACCAAACAACCCAATACTGATAGCATCATGGATTTCATTTAACCTAAAGCAGAATTGAGCTTGACTTCATTAAATTGATCCTTATCAATTATATACCATACCAGAGTTGGCTTCGTTCTTGTGTTATACTCATTAAAATTTAAACATTGGGAAAAATATTAACAAGTTTACATTGTTATATTTTTTTTTTAAAAAAAGAAAATTATTTTAACTAGTATGTAAATTTATAGTTAGACAACGTATAAATTAAATTAAAACAATCAAAACATTAAGTAAATAACTGTAATTGATAATAATAACAAATATTTCTTATCATAACAACACAAGATTATACTATCCTCCTCAGGAATTATAACAAAAACGATCAACATTACTTTATATCTATCTCAATATTTTGTATTTCATCTTAACAGACACAACAACTATTTACAATTGATAGTGGTGGTCATTGAACTAAATAATATTTCCTGTATTTAATAAAAGAAATTTTAAGTTGTAATCTTATACTTTTAAATCTAAATTGCAAACACTGAATTGTACTTCCAGATTAAAATTTTTTTATAAAGTAATGCCTTGAACTTTTTCTTCTTCCTTCAGAATTTCAATAAGATCCCATCATATGCTTATAAGATCTTCTTAATCTTTAATGTCAACGTTAAAAGTGATGGAGACAAGAAAGATTTAAAGAAAATGCAATTTGTAGTTTGAATTGATTTATTGAAGCTGAAATTGTCAAAACAAGGAAAAAGAAAAAGAAAAGGTCAAAAATTTTAAAATATGTCCTCTTGAGTGTCTTTGTAAAGCAAACGGATCCAGATCTTCCTATTGTTGTCTCTTTCCTAATATTTTCACTCGATTAATTTTTAAGATGACTTGGGTTTGGGTATATACCTTCTTCTAAGATTTAGAAGATGAGGGTGATATTAAATCTTTCACTGGCGCCTTATTTTAAAAATTCCTTTTGCTTTTTAATATAAATAAAAGATGAAGGTTCAGAGAATAAAAGGAGGATTAAGGGAAAGTCGTATAGAGACAAAAGATATCTCTCAGTTGTCTTTATTTCTAATCTTATAAAAGATCTAACAAGAAAGAATAAACGAAAGGGACCGTTTTTTTTGGAGACATTTTTTTAACTCATGGAGAGCAGGAACAATTTTTTAAAAAATTCATGGCATGAATTTATTCTTCCTGGCGCCAAATATAAATATGAATTAATGATAATTACTTAAACATAGTCAGACCGGCCGTTGACATTAGCTTTATTTCATGTGTAAAGTAACAATATTTTTCCATTGGACATTCCTTACAACATTGCATGAAGGAGAAATATAACTCAGCTTCATTTACGTCAATTTTCATATTAAAAATTACAAAATATAACAGCGAGAGTTTTGCTTTATTAAATCAATAGAAAATACAAATGCAGTTAAATTATACAAATATAAGAGTCGTTTTTTTTAAATTAATTTTTACAATATTTTTTAAAGAATGATTGTTGTAATCTTATCTTCATCTTCGTAGAATCCAACTCCTTGTTGTTAAGATCATAAGGAATCTGAGAATATTTATAAATTTTTCTTTTGCAGTATAACTTTATTGTTATAAGCAGTAGTAAGTATAGTAAAGAGAAGATTCATTTTGAAGAATATCGTAAAGTTTGGTGAAAATTTCCATAGAAGTTGTAACTCAGAGATCCTTGAATGAGAAAGTAGTAGCGGGTAGTAAAATCAGAATAGAATTTTCCTCTTGGGATTCATTACAGAATCCCTGGTTGATTTTCCAAGTGAAGAGAAAGCATATATTTCCTTGCGTAGAAGACTTTCTCTATTATCGACAAGGGACGTAGTTGATTCTCTCTTTTGGAAGAGGAGAGAAGATTCGAGGGTTGAAGTAAGATTTCCAATGTCTAAAAATAACCTTCTCTTCTTTGCCCCTTTTACCATTGGATCTTATCTTCTCTTTAACTCCGCCTTAAAAATCTCCCCAAATCCTCCTCCCTTTCCCCCTTTTCTCAACTTTCCCTACACACTTAGAAATTTTCTATTCTTCACATCACGTCTTTTACGATCTAGAATGATAAGAAAAAGTAGAAGAAGGGAGCTTAATTAAAGGCGGAAGAGTTTGTTTCTGCTTAGGGAGCGTGTGTGATTTCTTCATCTTCTTATCTTCCAACTGACAATGACAATGACAAGAGCAAAAGATGAAGATTTAGATACGAGATTAATAAGGAGGTGTCAAATTGCTTACGTTGCAGTCTTTGCATGCGATTCCTTTCTGCATGCATATGTCTAATACCCGTTACTTTTTTCCCATAAGCGGTTCTGAATCACGCAATCTTGAATTTAAGAACGAGATCATGTCTTCTTCATTCATTCAATCCAAATTGTATCTTTTACTTTTACAAAATCAATTTGTATAATATTATTCCTTAAATTAAATATAATATTCACTTGTTGTAGTTTTGAGTATAAATATTATTTATAATTCTATAAAGTCATGAATACAAATTTAACTTGCTATTATCTAACCATTTGAAAAATTGCATGTTCTATATGAATGGTTATTATATATCTTGTTTAATTCTAAATCAGAAAAGTGAAACATTTCTCTAAGAAACATTAATTTTAGAATCAAATATAATCATTTCTATTTAACTAATCGTACATTACACCTTTTTAAACTTTTCACTCTTGAAAACCGAATGTATATATTAAAGTTTTCTTAAAGTTTACTTTGAGAAATTTCACTTTACACCCATCACTTAGAGATATATCATACTTGGTGCTTACTTGAATTTATGTGTAGACACATTATATTACATTACAACTAAAACTATATTATTTTCCATATTGTTTGTTATTTGATAAATTTGTAAATTGATTCTATTAATACGCATAGACTTAATTTGTATCATTTTAATGTCCTTAATCTACGATTAACAAAAGTATTAGTGTAAAATATATATATTCAGTATTGAACATTAAGAAATATAAGACATGTGATGAAGTTAAATGTGAATTTTCTAATTTTCACTAATAAATTCAAAGTAGTAACATCCATTCTGATTAAAAAATAGTGTTAAATCAAATCTTCCAAAGATTCCAAATAAGTAATCTCTACACGCAATCTCCGTGTGTTTTATTTTGTGTGGTATGAGAAATCTCTGGGACATCGGAGATTAGGGAGCCCTCAACCGTTATCGTTCTTTGGTTCGCGTTCCAAAATGCCCAATCTCCTCCTACAAGTTCTTTTAAGGTTGGACTTCCAAGCCTGGGTTTTGTGTAGTGGAAACTCGAATATCTACCACCATACCCTACCATACCATATTATAAACCTCTTCACTTCGCCTCGATAACAGTTCAGTTCTTATCATATTCACAGACGCACACGCCTTATCTATCGCTCTACATCAAAAACATTATTATCTTTTCAAAATCTTAAAAATATCCAGGGTCAAAAAATCTAAAACTTTTACGTAATTCGTAAAAAGAAAAATCAAAAATAGTTTATTTGATTTGTGAAATATTTAGAGAGAAAAAAGTACAAGAATCTTATGATATTATGCTTATAATGCATATATTTTAGTGAACTATTAATATAACATATTAAATTTATTTATTAAGTGTCCTGAATGGAAATTCGTAATAACATTGTAGACATGGCTACAGCAGCAGACGTATTTTTTAACAATGGTCCAAGTGTAATTGATGTTTCGAACAATCCTTCCAGAAGATATTACAATAACATGCAATCCTACACAACAATTACACAACAGAGTAAGTACCACCTTTTAATTATGAGTAAAAATTAATAGTAAAAAAGATGAATTAGAGCTTTTAAATTTGAGTGGAATTGAATCTGAGTGATTTGCATGACTGAAGGAATAGATATGATCAGTAGCGTGTGGAATTGGGTACACCCACTTTAGTAAGTTTAGCGGATTTTTTATTGCAATTAGGAACTAATTTGATTTGGGAATTGAATTAATTAACCAAACACTTATACGACTTTCGTATATTCAATTTAAAATTTTTAACTTTATTCATTCTGATAAAATTTAAACACTTTTTCTTTTACATAACTTTCACCATCATTTTATTTTTATTCTAATACACTAATATTAAAAGTTTATTATATATACTTAACGTTGTACTTACTTTTTAATATATAAATTTTGTGATTATATTCCAATAATTTATATTGTATTGTCCCAATATTTTCTGTTATTAATATTAGTATTTGTAGAACATTTCCTTTTATAAATATTTGACATCAAATATTCAAATATTTTTACTAAATCTTATCAAAATTTAACTTCTTAAAATCTTATAAACAAAAAAGCTGGAACTTACTTTAAATTGTGAAATATTCTTTAGAAATAAATTTTTCTCGAAAATGAAATACTAAATTGCAATTTTAAACTCAATTTTGAATAGTAGTTGCAAGAATTAAATTTTAATTCGTATGAAAAAAAGAATTTAAATGTTTCATTCAAACTGAAATATTTAGTTTACAATTGATTTTTTTGTCTTTATGAAATTAATAATCCATAAGTATATAAAATACTAATTTAATTTCTAATATTAGATTTTGAATATACTGTAGTTAAATTTTCTTCCTTTAAAAATTCACTTAAGAAATTCATTAACAGAATCGATTTAATACAAGATTTATGTTATTACTGCCATTCACCTTTCGATCCTCTGTTGTTCGTCTTTAACTAAAAACATTATAAGAGGAATCTATTCATAAAAATACTCACGTATTTTAAATTTGCATTTTGTATTGAAGAAAGAAAAGAGGATGATCCCACTATTGCTACACTCCGTTTTAATCACTTTTCTTATATATTTGCTCCAGATTAAAACTTACGCATGTTCTCCGTGTATAATAAATTAAAGGTTTAAATTAGATAGGCGTGCTGAGGTGTGAAAAATAGGGATGATACATTATTCCTTTCTTTTGATTATAAAATAGAAAAATCTGAAAAAATGGGAGGATCTGGAGACAACAAATCAAGAAAGCTGGAAAAGAATTGAATCCGATAGAGGATTAAAAAAGAGGGCGGAGTGGATTATAAATTTATTAAATTTTTATCTGAGTGTATTCTTCTATCTTTAAGGGAAAGAATGTCCTTTTGATTTATAAATGAAGGAGGATGAAGATTCGTAATGAGATCGTGATTAAGTGAGAATTTATTATGATGTATCGACTTATAGGATCCTTATCTTTCTTAAAACGGTTCCTTTTTTTCATACTCAAACTTTTAAAAAATTAAGTCAGGGATCGGATCATTCTCACGTAGATGTAATTATGCAAGTGAGAAGTGATGAGATTAAAAGATATCCGATACTATACACAACACAACGAGTTCTGCATATATGTGAGATGACTGATTGCGATAATCACTTCGTTCTTTGACAGTTACGGACATTTACGGCATCTTCCACGCGATTTATCCTTCTGTCATCCAAAGATTAAAATCCATCAACGCAAATCACGATCCCCTTAAAACATATCATATCAATTCTATTTATTAAACATTCTTATACTAAATATTTGCAAATACTATTGTATTTTGTACGTAATTTATACTTATACACATCGTGTATTAAAACTTAACTAATATAAAATATATAAACAAGGAATTTACTGTAACATACTAAATAATTTTTATAAACTGTCTTTGATTTGAAAAGATAAAAGTCCATATTTATCTCTTCTTCTTATTGGTTGTTGAATATTTTGTTTTTAATAATAATATATAATAATTTTTTCCAGAATGATCCACAAGACTTGCACACTCGACAAGTTTAATTTAAATTGCATATTTTTTTTCACTTACAAAGATTCTTTCATTTAATGAACAAATTTTCCAGCCAAATTTCAGCTTTGAATTGTTTTTTTTTTTGGCAAATAGCAATGTTTTTTAACTTTTATTTATTTATTGTCTTAATGATTAAGTTAAATACTTGATTAATATTAGGAATTTTGTATTTGTTGCAAATGTAATACAATGTAATTGTAATTTATAATGCACAAAATTACATTTAGACCTTGAGCTTTTTCTATATTATCGGTAGTAAGTTATAGTAAATGCATTGCATTTTTTGATTTAATGATAGTGATTTTATTAAAGAAGTTTCTGTTGACAATATTGCTAACACTAGACCTCCAATCAATTAAACAAGATTAAATATAGGAACCGGTTTTTGTTGTAACTTGTATAAACTCTACATTTACTTTATGATCTTTCACTTACACTTTTTTTTCAATTATTTTTTTCAGTTCGAATGAATCCATCCTCCTCTGCGTCTTCTTCATCTCCACCCCACCATCAAGTTCATAGCCTATGTCGACCTCACTTCCACCACGTACCCCCACCTCCAGTTCCTACACTCCATCATCCTTGGTTACAAAATGAAAAATATGGATCTTGGACTCATCACCCAGCGTATTCAAATCCAGCTCCAGCAACAGCAGGAAAGTCATCTGGGGGTCATAATTTATTCCCTTTTCCTCCAACACCCCCAAAAGACTCAACTACCCCTGATACTGACCATTATACTGGAGAGGAATCTAAACCACTGTCTGGAAATCAATTAAATAAAAATCGGGAAGGTAATAATGAATGGTATTCAAGTAGTCAGGAGAACCATGAGTCGTATCATTTGTTTCCTAAATCAAATCACCAGAATATTAATCCAAAGAGTCAGAGTCAAAGTAATAGAAAATCACAACAACAACAAAGATCCAGTGCTGGTAAGAGTTTTCCCAAAGAAGCAAAATACTACAAGCAACTAACAAAATCAAATTCAATAGCTTCAAAAAAAACTAATATATTTTTTCATAACTATTAAAAATTTCTAAAAAATTAATTCTTATTTTACTGGGAAAGAATTTTAAAGATAAATCCTTTGAAAATGGAACAGAATGTTAAAAGTGAACCCCTTTTTTTACATTTTAGTAGTGAAACAATAAAAATGAATGAAAACATTAAAATGAAAGGCTGCTTTTGAACATATTTCAATATGAAATTTTTTAAAGAATTTTTTTTTCATATCATATCTACAACATAAGTTTATAATCTAAAAGGTAACCTAGAAACAGTTGATATAAGCAAGCGCAGGCGATAATAAACTGTGAGTGTTGTTATATTCCTTTGGGAAGAAAATGAGGAGGTGCTGTTGGAGACAATCGATACGGGTTTTTTGATGGAGTAGAAACTGTATTTATACTACTGAAATATATAATTTAGCACCAAAGCACCTCCACGCCCAACTCTTCAAGATGAATCCCAAATCAATTCTACAACTTAAATAAATAATTACTAATGACTCATCCTCTTTTTACCCTTAGCCTTATTCTTCCTTTACTGTAATTAAAAATAACTTTTCTTTTCACTTTCATCCTTTTTATTATGCTTTTGTTTATAAGAATCCGGTCTTAAGAATTATTTTGATTTTGATCTTTCTCTTGTATAGAAGGACGTGAATGTGTAAATTGCGGTGCAACTTCAACACCTCTTTGGAGACGTGATGGGACTGGTCATTACCTTTGTAATGCATGTGGTCTCTACTATAAAATGAATGGACAGAATAGACCGCTCATCAAACCTAAAAGGAGACTCGTAAGTTTTAAGCAATTAATGTATATTACTTCTGTTCTATTCTTCTTCTTTAAATAACGATAAAGTAATCAGAAGTTAAAAAAAAACTCTTGGAACAAAAGGCACTCAAGTGTAGTAGTGAGAAACAGATGCGCAAAGCTTAAAACGGAAATGGTAGAAAGGAAGAGAAAACTAGTTTTTCTTAAGTAAAAAAAATTTACGTTACTTTTAGTAAAAAGGCAAAGGATGAAGTTAACATAGGCTCCCTGCGGATTTTTTTCCACCTTAAACACGCAATACACATAATCTTACTAAGAATATTTTAATAGCTATAAAGTGAAATGTTGCAAAACATAATAAATTTTATTCCATTTTTACAATAAATTCCACCAATGGTCTTGATGTATAGAGTAGCACGTACATTACTTTAATACAGTTCAATTCGTCACTTTGTATATATTTACGATTGTAATATCATCGTGTAGTAAATATGTGTAATTATAATATTCTTGTGTATAAAGTAAAAGTTTTCTTCAATTTTATTTTCTAAACGTAAAATAAATCCCTTCTCTGGCTATTTGCCCATCAGATTTTTCTTATAAAGTCTCTTAAAGGCAAAAGGTAGTAAAAGATATATAAAAAGTGAGGACCTATTTTCTTCATTGGTTTTTTTGCTAATCGATACTTGATGTTCTCTGCAGTAGTACCCGTTAATGATTCACCCTTCCTTTTTAAGAGCAAACCATTTGCATGGCATAGCATAGCATATTATTCCTCAAACTGTCATTCTAATATTTTCCATCACTAATTTTTTATCCCATATGCATTTTTGCATTATTATCAACATATAAGGTATTAAGAAGTATAGTAGCCCTGAATAATGTATAAGTGTAAGAAAAATTCTTAACGAGTGATGTGTATTTAATTTTGACGGATTACATTGAAAACCCGTAAAGTTATTTGTAAAAGGGAGTTTACTCTTTTACACCCTGTACCCATAGATTTCTCAATAGGTGGTAACATATAAACTCAAGGGCCTTTCACACTTTCAACTTCAACCAACCCTCCATGTGTATCTTTATGCAGAATGATTTGAAATAATGTTGAATTTGAATCAATTTCTATATAATTTGTTAGTTGAAAGGAATGAATTATTTATTGATAAAGAAAATATTCAATCAAATCACTGACTTTGGATTAATATATTTTTTTTACTCTTTGAAAAAAATCGATTATAAAATAGTGTATAAGGCTCATCGGGAGGGAAGACGATTGGGATCTTGGCGTGGGGGTTTGATTCAGAAAATCCTCTCATTTTGCTCAATGACTTGAGAAAATTGGATGGGAGAGGAAGCCTGCAAGGAGAAGGAACCCAACAACGGCATCTTAGTCATTAAGATTAGGGTTACTAAAGGGTCAATTTATATAAAAAAAATACATTTTGAATGCAAATTAATATTATACTGATGATGCTTTAATACAAAAGTTCCGAACTTGAAATATTTCAAATGAGAAGTTTAATCAATTCTGTTGAACTACACATCATACCTCTATTAGATAAACATGATACTTTGCAAAATCTTTTCATGATTAGATTACATACGGCGATTGTAAATATTGCAAATAACTTCTTAATATTTTAAAGCATGATGTTTTTTTTATATAAGAATGAAAAGTGAACCAAATGTCGTGAAAACTGGAGTGCCGGATGAAATCGTTTTGAAACATATTAAAAACAAAAAAAATGTATAATCGTTTTAGTATAACATTTGAGGTTGAAGGTGATGAGGGAGAACTGAAAACGGTTATTATATTAAAATCCACTTCCTTTTAAAGAGAGACCCTTCTGGTTTGATACAGGGGTCCCATATGTTTGAAGATAGGAAAAAGGAGAATCATAAAACATTATAATTGGTTGATCGCGTAACTTCTGGGTAATTCAATTCTATGGAAAAAAGCGTTTTTAAGAGCTCCCTCAAAATAAAAATAACAGGGATACACCTACCTGATCTGAATACTTAATTAGGGACACTTTATGGATATGGACGCATGACGATTCAAACGGTCATCCGTCCATACATCAAGGTGAAAACATAACAATAATAATGTAACATGCTATATATTTAAAAATAGATTTTTAAAGTATTTTTTTTAAAATTACTTTTCCAAATTAACTTTCCTTTGTTCTTAAGTATAATATATTAATGTTGATAATTAAAATTTATTTTTCTTCATTAAAATATCTATAAAAAACAATATTAAAAATAAAATAATGTTTTCTACATTCATTAAACTGGATCTCCTGAGTTGAGAAAATAAATATTTTACAAGAACAGGTTAATTAGTGAGTAAAAAATTTTTTGATAGCCAAAACATGGTTTTATTTCCGGTTGAAAAATTTATCATGATTTCTTATCTCCCATTTCATCCTGCTGTGTGGAACTTTAACTATTGATATGATGATGGTAGATTTAGATTATGGTTTTGAAGGAGGGTGGCTTAGCTATTATTTAATAGGTTAAAAAATTAGTTTTTGCTTTTTATATTACTAAAAAAGATATTTGTGGGAAAATATATTATTGCATAATTGAGTATAAGTTTGTGTGCTCATTAAGTTTTAGTAGGGCTTTACCTTGTGGTCATTCTTGTGGTTAGTCGATTTAAGATGTCAAGGAATTTATTTATAATTATGATCATGGATTAGTGCTCATGCATGGATTTAGTTAGTAAAAGACTATTGAAATTTTTTAGTCTTTTTGGTTGATGATGGTGGTAGTGGTTGAGTTTATATAATTATTTTAAAGATTTTATTTTGTATAAGTACAAGAGGAGATATGTTGTTTCTTACTATGTCAACTGGATTTGGAGAATAAATTTATTCTTGGAATTTTTTGGATAGGGAAGGGAGTGTCAGTTTATTATAAAACAAAAGGGTCACAACATATTACAATGATAAAGATCTAAGGGAGACATAGGTTTTAAGGGTTACCTTTCCGTTTTAACGACCTGAAGGCTAGGTCGTGTAGTCCCTTTTTCTGATTCATAATGATGTCCTCCTTATTTTATAAATTCTGGGACTTGTTAAATGTCGTGGATCAACTTTTGTGAGACGGGACTCGTTGATTGATTATGGCGACAAATCCACGTACACACAATTCTATAACGTAACTAATAATATAAACCTAAACCATCATTCAGCCGTTTTAGACAGAAGAGGGACTTATATATTTTATTATGAATTTACTCACGGTTAAGGTAGTATAACAAAAAATAAAACTTACCCAAAATTTATATTACAAATCTTTATATTTTTAAATAGTTAACATATTATTACTTATAAACAATACTGAAAAGATGTATAAGTCATCCATCCTTACTTACATTCCAAATTACAATAAATTCGTTGCCAAGTTAAATACAAAATATATTACATGTATTACCATACCAAGGGTTGAGATTTATATTAAATACCACTACTGTATTCTATTGTAATCGTCAAAGTTGAATTATAAGTTTACAAAAACATTTGAAAAAATTTGACATTATTTTCATAGTGTAGAAAGGTATAATGATTTTCAACATTTTTGTATTCATTACCATTTAATTTCATCTTATTTGCATTAGTATATGTTGTGAATGACATTCTCATGAGTCTTCTTGAATCCTTTGGATTGTAATACTTATGCTCCATCATTGTTTCAAGATGTCATGTATTTGTGGAATGAATGTTTTGGGCAATGACAGAAGCACCTGAACACAGATTTCCATTAAATCCCTCGTCAATCGACTGCCCCTGCTTTTCTTCTTTCTAACTCTCCAACTTTTTCAACTTGTCAACTTTAATTGTCCCCATGAAAAAAAAAGAAGGTAGAAACAAGGAACAAGTTTTTTTTTATATTTTTAAAAAAACAAAAGTAAATTCATTATCCGGAGACAGTTGCTCTTTTTCTTGGTCCAGGAATGTTTTGGGAAAGGAAGACGGGGTGGTCTGTCACTTTCTTAAAGATCCTCTCGTTCTGTCACCCTTAAAAAACTCTTTCTTTCATCGAAATCCAGTGACTTAGGTCTAATAAAAATTCCAAAAGGGAAAACAACTTTTTGAAAAAAAAAAGAGTAAAAATATAAAATATATAATAATAATAATAAAAAAGAGAACCAGACGTAATTAATGGAGAAAATCTCGCTTACATCTTCCAGTAACTATACAAGAAGAATAAAAAATTTCCATCTCGTTAAATTTTATACACACCAGGGTAGGTGTAGTTATAACTTTTATACCTTTAATTGGAGTCGGGTTTAAATTTATTTTTATTATGTATCTAACCTATGTCGTCTTCGAACATTACATTGTTACCATAATATAAACTTATAACATTAAATTCACATTTTTGAAATTCCATTTTAATTTAACAAAACTTAATTTTAGTTTATATGCAGTGAAGTACTTTCTTAAGCTTACGTATTTTAATAATCGAAATATAACATAAATAGTTAACATTTGATTTTTTTTTGTAATAGTATATATAAACTATTATCTTTTCTAAAATGAGATTTCTTATTTCACTTTAAGGTTTTTGTTATTACATTCAAAGCAAAAGGTATGATCAATATTATTATTATGAGTATCTCGTTATAAACCGATTTATGTTTTAGTTTTAATTGAAGTGATTGTGAAGTGTACCTTTTTCAAGTTTATCCCTTGAAGACATGAGTTAAAATTGCAGGGTTAGTTGAAATCCTCATCTCCGACCCACGATCCTAGTAAAATTAAAGGTAAAAATGTTAAAGAATTAGACATGATTATAATCTGATCGGGTTTTCATGTTTTCAACAACTCTTTCATTATCCTTATCATCATTATCGAGATTTTTTTTCTTCTAAAGACTTGTGGTCAATAGGCACACACCTCCCTTGTTATCATCTTTCTGACCACAAACTGAATCTGACCTGGAATTATAATCTCAAATAATATACTATTAAACTGCAAAATCAAATTATGCACAGGAGTAATTTCCGTTATATATTTTTCATTCTCATTTATTATTTGTTAAAATCTTGATTTATACCACACACGGAGCGCGTGTGCGGAAAATAAAAATCATAGCGCAAGCGTTAGTGTCTCTTTTATTATTTGCATGACTAACACTCATTGTTAAAAATTTCACATTGTATTTTCTAATTTGCATGTGAAGAGAAAAATTCGTCCAAAATATATATAGAAATGTCACCCAAAAAAAAAAAAGAGAAAAGAGGTTTTTATTCTAGGATTTGAAAAAAGAAGATTGATGTTATAGGATGAAGAATATGGCAAGTAAAAATTCTAAGTTGAACATACACACGCAAGAATCAAATCAGGAAGAGCGCTTCTGTATGTTATAAAGTTAGGGTTAGGGGTAAAAAAGCGGATTTAGAAACGGAAGTAAGTCTATGAACTTCAGCATACTAAATTTACAGAAAAAAAAATTATTGAATATGTTACTGTGTGAAATGATTTACTTCTTACTTTATTAGAATGGAATATTAATATAAATTTACTTAACATTTATTAGGGTCTTGGCTTTTCTTTCTTTCTCATACAATAATGTGAAATATAAGGAATTTTATGTTATATTTCAAAAAAAACAAATAATAAATATATTTTTAATAATTATACAAACTTTTAAGAATACAAATTTCTAATTATCAAATTAAAACCCCCAAACACGGTAACAAAAATATGATTGACGTGAGAGTTGAAGGAGTGGAATTTCATACAAAGTCATTGTCTTAATTATTAATCACAGCATGGTGTAAAAGACTGGAGAAAATATAACTTTGTTTTTTTTAAAGCTAAAGTCATCGCCTCATCTTCAAAATATTTTTTTCAACCCGCACGTTCCAAAGTCTAATTGCCTGGTTAATTACAATCCTCTTGAGCTCTTTTTCTTTCTTTTTTCAGCTCGTGCTTATATAAGTTCAAGTTGAATGTAAAAAAATATTTCAAATTCTTTTTTTGCCATTTGATTTGGAGAAAGAAATCTATCCATTGTCATCATCATTCCTTATATGCACATTTTGCAATTTTAGGATATGTTAATCTTGTATCTGACGACGTTTAATAATATATCACTTAAAGTTAGAAATAAACATGTAAAACTTGTCAATAAGACATGAAAATGCAAAGTTTGTATTTTCAAAATATTCATATAAAATACATTCTTAAGGCACCATTCAACATAAATCTTATGAAGTAAAATATAAATTTTTATTTCCTTTTATATGTTTATACATTGTATAAGTTAATGTTAAAAGTCAATTGTAAAGAAAATACGTATACTTAAAGTCATGTATAACATAATTCCTGTCTTGTTTTCTATATTATAGAATGACATGAAGGCTAAAACAAATTCTTTTATTTGATGTGTGTTTAAATAAAAGTGATAAGATTAAGTTTAGACACGCCCATTTAAAACACGTAATAGACATTTCGTTTCTTAAATTGAAATGAAAACAAAAGAAGATTTAGATTTCTTTATAATATAAACTTTACTAGAATAATAATCAAAAGTAAAGTAAAGTGAAGTGGCTGTTAAATTCTTTAAGCTACCTGTCAATAATAGAAATATAACAAAAGAATTCTTTGAGTTTCTTTTTGTTTCTTTTGAAAGAAAAAGATTGTGTTGTTGAACTGGAAAAAGAAGAGAGTCAGTCCAGTCGAGTCGTCGGAGCGAGAAAGTTAAATTCCTAATTCCAAGGGATTTAGACTTCAGAAAAGGTCAAGTAAATCTCCAAAAGGGATGAAGAAGATTCACTTTTAGCTATTTGATTTTTGTCCATTTCCAAATCCTATCTCTTCATTCTTCTTCAGTTCAAATCCTTTTGTCTCACTTTACTTTTCCCTAATCTTTTCCTTTGTTCAACAAAATAATGGACTTGAGTCATTTTGTTTTGATTGAATTTCTTTTACAACGTTCATCCTCCTTCCTTTTCTTTCTTGGACCTCAAATCATTACAGATAAACTTTTCTTTTCTTCAGAGTTAGCTCTTTTTTTTCTCTAACTAAACTTTTACTTACTCAAATCCCTTTCTTTCTAAACTTTTGATAAAAGATTTAACATTGAAAATTGGCATAGCCAATGAAAATTTTTATAAATTCAAAAAAATCTAGTCCTAATTTTAAAGCATTTGTAAAATTCTTATTGACTGGGTGGGTAAGTAGTATTTGTTGAAGTTATTTCAAGAGTGTTTGCTAACACTGTACCATTTTGAAGTGGGTATCACAAAAGCTTAAATATGAGGGTTTGGTCAGTGCGGGAGCTAAGAATGACGCCGAGGTTTGACTTGTAGTGACATGTTTAGTCATCCAAATAATTTGAAGAGGTTTTTAGAAACGGGAAGGGTCAAGAAGATAAGCGAAAACAAATAAGTGGGATATCCTTACATTCAACTTGAGCCTAGGTTTATGGATCATCCCAATCCCAAGCAGTAGCTCAGATTTCACTCGGAATTTTATGGCTAAGGGTGTTTTGTTTGTTATGCCTTGCCAACTTTCACCCATTGTTTATACTCTCTCTCCTTTTTTTTATAGTTTCAGTTTTAGTTTGAAAGAAATCCTAAGTTCTCTTTATGATATTCTATTCTAATATTTTTATTATGCATTGGACAATTTTTTAAAACAAAACATATATAATTCGTAAATATAATTACTCCGTGAAGAGTTTTTTGCTCTCATTTGCAAAAGAGAAAAAAATTTAGATCATTTTTATTCAGCATAAAATTTTTCTTTTTACTTGTCTTAAATAGAGATCTTTTGGATTATTTATGGTAGCGGTTGAATTAATTAAGTTAATTAATTGTGTTGAGAGACTTGTGAATTCTTTGGTAGAATTTTAAAATAACATTTCCTGTATTCTTGAAACAAAAAAGATGAAGGTAAAGATTATGAACTTTGCAAAAAGTCATTCCGCACTGTCAAACTTTTCATGCGTGAGTTTTGCGCCTCCTGTCTTCTACAAAAGATTTAACAAGGCGTAAAGATAACTGGGTCCATCTTCATCTTAATCTTACTTGGTGTGAATACGAAGGACAAAAAAAGAGAAGAAGATATATAATCAACATGTTAATCTCACCAACTGAATTTAAAATACCGCTTCCTAGTTTTTCTTTAATTATACATCCTCGTTAATGCGAAAACATTTTTTATATACTAACTCACTCAAATATAA